>OZ038485.1:134177419-134194919 GCA_964036315.1 Acanthosepion esculentum
GAACTTTTGGATTTAGTAATTTTCAAAAAATTTAGATGTAACATCAATTGCTATCTACAGTTTTCTTGATTCCTCTACTTTTAGTGTTCTTGCTCCTTAATAACATTTCTCTTTTTGTCTTATTCTTCCACACTCAGTAACCCCTTGTCTTAGTGACTTTACTGACTTGTTTGGGAGAAAATTATTAAATGAAAAAAAAAACTTCTTAATCCTGAGAATTTCTTTTAAACACAATAGTCTCCACTTATCATCAAATAATACTTTATACAAGTTAGAGTAAAATTTCAAAATCATCCTGTATTTATTAATTCGATAAACAAAACAAAAGCACTCTGTGGGTAAGTAGTAAGTGCTATTTCAACATTTTCTTTCCAAAAACCATGATTTTTAGTCAAATCCATTTAAAGGGGTCTTTAGAAGAATTATTTATATATCACCCCCATCCCACTGAAGAAAAGAAAAATGAAAAAAATTCCAATGTATTAATAAAATTAAAACTTATTTTCAACCCATTGTACCAGGGGAGTTTCTGTTTTGAAAAAAAAGAAAAAAGTTAGCTTCCGAAAGATGAATAAATTAAACTATTTGTCATAAAAACTGACCAATTATTAATACAGGTTAATTTATGCAATTCATGGTAAAAGGACATGTCACATATAAAATAGCTGTCGTTTTAACCACAAATTAACTTTGGTAATAAAAATGAATGGTTATTTTTACCTGGTCAACAAAACCTTAAGCCAATCAGTCCCTTGGAACGTCTTTAATAAGAAAAAATTTCCTGATTGGATTATGGCGGACAATTCAAGATGACAAAAAGAGAATAGATATTTGGTGTGTGACTTTTGAGTTTAAAAATACAAAATGTGAAATTTAGAAAAATTTCATTCACCTCTTTTTTTGAGGGTTTGTTTGTTTTTATGAAAGATTTTATATACAAATAGGTAGATAATTTTTTTTTCTTAGAAAAATGTAATGAACACTGTTAAATATTTGAATTTTTGTTGTATCAATCTTATATGGTTGTGAATGGAACATTTATATAATCTCATGTAATATATTATGTTGCTTCATTTTAATGTGGGAGAAGGAAATATTTAATGCTGTACTCTCATGAACGGTAAAATAAAATAAAGAAAAAAAAAATGTATTTTTTTTTCATTGTTAAGCTTACTAACCCATTCCTGAAACCATACGCAATCCAAAAATTAAAATATTAACGTACTATTCAACTTAGTATAGTGATCACCGGGTGAATTTTGACATAATTTCTTCAATTTGGCATTGTAAAATCAAACAGATGTCACAAGTGAAGATCGTGTGATTGAATTTTTAAAAATTACCTATTGAGATAATTTATTTAGACACTGAATCTATTAAAAAATAACTCAGTTTGTGTGGGACACTATATATTGAGTGCATGGCTAAGCGAATTGGAACTTAAAATATTTTCAAAACATGATCCAAGTCAAAATTAAAAAAAAAAAAAAAAATGAAAGCACCAAAACTAAAGAATCATATTTTTGAGCTACTTAATTTACATGTATATATAATAATAATAAAATAGTTGCACTTTTTTGATAAAAAATGAATTTATGTCATAAGTAAATGGACTGCTCTGCTTTATTACGAGTAGGCTACAAATATTCACAAATTACTATGGTTAGGTTTTAATTTGTGCCTGATGATTGCTATGCGCATGAAACTCAGAGTTGCATCAAATGTTGAGGAACAAATGTATATTTATCATCAGTATAATCTTTTACACTGTGCAAAGATTTTTCAGGCAAATTATGTATTCTTGATGCAATTATGATAGTGTTTCAGCTGATTTATTCTTCAGCCTTCATCAGGTGTACAATCCATGAGAAAATGGTGGCAAAAATGTGTTCATTGGTAGGGCAGTCTATTTCTGCAGTACTAGATGTAGAGGCAAAACCATACTAGCACCAATGTACCCAAGTAAGTCCGATCTCTAAATAGAGATCAACATATTTTGATGAAAGAAATTTTTTTTTCCTTTTTCTTTTTAAGTATTGTACATGAGTTGTGTAAAACATGACCAACATTATTAAGAACAGGAAGTTGTTGTAGTGTTCAAACAAAATGTAGAATGTTAATGACTTTCTTAAATATAAAGACTTTAACTGAATGAAACTATTAACTACATGAAGTTGAAGGCCAAATTTTTAAATGAAAAAAATTACCTTCATGTTGTACTCATAACAAATATGAGATCTGTCCGGTAAGTATCCAACCATATAACTATTAATGAAACGATGGCCTTCCTAGGGTAATGGCACCTGATTTCAGTTTACTTCGCTTTGGACTTGGCATGCTTATCCCAGCATCCATTCATTTCAACTTTAATCTCATTTATAAATTATTTCCTTTCAACAGTTACTTTAGCTTTTGGGGAAAATCCAGAATTTGTAAGGAGCCAAGCCTGAATTGGGGAAGTAATGTTTTGTCAAAAAACCCTCATAAGATGTCATTGTTAATATGACGATTGCATAGTACCCAAGTTCACTGTTGATCTCAACCTCATGAGATAATCTCTGTTCACAAAGACATAATAATGTCCCCTTTGATTGATAAACAAGTTACACCAAATCTGATTGCATATGACTGGATGCTTACTGGGCAGATCTTGTATATGGATGATATACAGATGAATTTCTAAACCTCTCTTCTTACATTATTTACAGATTTCCATGTCTAAAAAAAAAAAAAAAAAAAAAAAAACTTGATTGTACAACAGTAAATAGGTATTTTGGCTTTTCAATTCCATTCACAACCCGAGTTAGAGATTGATACAAGTAAACTCCCATTTTTCAAACGTTTTGTTTAAATTCAATCAGATTTTTTCTTTTTACAGTGTCCTGCCATCACAACCATTTGATTGGATTCAAAGATGAATAAAAGAAAAAGAAAATCACTGTCCTTAATTTCCATTTGCAGGCTGTCTGTACATTGGTGCTTTTATAATGACTGGTTGATGAAAATGAAGCCAAATCATTGTGATGATTTTGCAGAAAAGTGTGATACTGGAGAGGCCAAGGAGCACACCGGTCAAGATAGAGTTTCGAGGATAAAGTGACATGTTGAAATTCTTAACAGTAATACCAGTAAAAGCAATGGTCAGTACGATGTATGGACTAAACGTGTACCGGACATATTTGTCAAGAATGATGCTGTCAAGCATAAACCAAAGAAGGATGCCAAGGGCTGCTATCCCGAGGGTAATTGTCCCTGCCAAGTTTGATTCAATATTTGCTTTACTAATCATTACAATGTTCAAGTTCAGTAAAGATGCAATGCTGATCCATGTTGCATAAAACGCAATGCCATTTTGGACAAGGATTCGAACAAGCCAGACATCTGCATTTAGTCTGAAAATAAAATAAAGATAACAATAAGAATATATTGATAATTACTTATCTTAGAAATGAAATCCTAAAATTGTACAAATCTGCAAGAATCAAATGTTGAAAGCATCTGATATTGAATATAAAAGCTCCAAATGTGCACCACTGTAAGTTCAATCTGAACTGCTGAAGCAGTGCTTTGCTATCACATCCATGTAGTGAGTCACTGGTTTAGCAATATCTCATATCAGCCAAATAATGGACTCCTGATGATGGCCAGAGATATTTGGCTGAAATGTTGTAACTATAATAACATCTTAACAACCAAAATGAAAACAGTAGTTTGAAATAACAAACGTACATAAATATTTATTGTCATTTTCTGCTGGGTTTTGATAATAATTGTTGGAGATGAAAAATTTTAAAAATATAAAGAATTCAAGGAAGTGATGAATCATTTTTATTACGACCTCGTGCAGAGGATATAAAATTGAAAAGAGGTATCAAGAAGGAAATCTTTTCAATTTTATCTTTTACACTTGGATGCATAAGTAGTATAGTGATTAATGATTCAGAAATAGAAATATGTGAGGTTTGTGAGATTTTTGTACAAATACCCTTGGAAAATACATCTCTTCTCCCCAGCTATGGATTAAATAGCAGGGTTGACTGGGCTCTCTTTTCTTGGGGTGGCAACCAATCTAGAAGAAAGAAAACTCTGAATTGAAAACCAGCTTGAAGAGATATTAGGCTATCTTAGCAAAGACAAACTACTGCTGGTATGGCTGCAGTACACATGGTGACCCTATGGCTCTAATGGGTTACAGGACCCATCAAATTTTGATGACACATGTTACTCTATAATTAGAACCTTTTGAGAGTTCTGTGTTAGTGTCACAATGTTCTTCAGCCTTCCGGAACACTAGTCTCACAAAGTTCCAATATTAATGTCTGTGTGTTTATATTAATATGGAAACAGATGAGTTCAGAAGAGTAAAGAAACTAAAACACAGATAAGCCAAAATGTCATGGTTTTAAAAACACATTTTATCTAAAAGACAAAAACTAAAGAATTGGTGGGGTCAAAATTTTGGCCAGTCTGCAGAAATCAAAGACAATATTCTTTAATAATGTATTTGTCCTAACGGTTTTCATTTGATCAAAAATTTATCATAAGATTGAAAGAAGAAATAAAAATTTCAAATAAATTCAATCCAAATTTCTAAGCAAAATCATTTCTTCTGGATAACCTACAAAATCAGCGTGTGTCACAAAGTTTGAATTTTTAAAAAGTGATTCTTTTAATTCTAACTGCCAGTCGAGATTAAAGTCTCCCACTGCTGCATGTACCTATGCCATCTTGAATCTCATTCCACAAAACCTGACACACCAGCTGTTATAGAAGTTTATTGGCTCATTCAGTTATTATTCTGTCCAGTTGAATATAAAATACATGCAACACTTCCAAATGTGTCCTAAACTTTAAATAAATGTAATTATGTACAAAGATATTACATATATATATATGTTAGGTAAGCAAAAGGCCATTATTTTCTTTATAATAATGTTAAGAGAAAAAATAATACAAGAATTATTATTTAAGGGTACACCATATAGTCAGTCAGCAAGCCAGATATACTATAACAAAATGGATTTGGCCTGTGGGCTGTAGTTTGCTGACCCTGGTCTAGTGAGTACACAACTAGTGCAGGAAATGAGGAGCCATAAATTCTGCTGGTACCAATAATACAAAGAATGTCACCAAAGAATACAGGACAAAAAATCAGATTCAATGTCTTTAAACAAACAATTATTTGGTAGTTAGGTTGATATATAACTAACAGAATCAGAACAGATGTTCTTTTATATAAGGAATCACAGGAAGTAAGGACATTTCTTTTTTTTTATAAGAATTTATATTAAGATCATATAACTAGAGACTGAGTGTTTTTATTCTTATGGTTAGGATGTATTTACCAACTTCTTTAGGGAAGTAATCTCATTGTATTCAGCAGATATTTTTGAGGTCTGCAAGCTCTTGTAGGATCCAAGCTCTTCCCATACACAAATATTTTGACCAAGATTTAATTATAACAAAACAAATTTTAATACTTACTCTTCTTTGTACAGTAATCCAAGGAATTTGTAAAGTGTTGAAAATGAAAAGTACAAAGCGACATAGAGAGATAAAGTGGCCAGAACCAGAAAAACCAAAGCTGCAATCATGATTTCTTTTGTCCACACAAAGAGCCAGATAATAACACAGATATTATTAAATGCAAAACTCAGGTACAGGCCTGTTGGTAGAGTGGGTGGGAAGATGTACAAGTAATTTTGTAAGTGTGACCGACATATTTGTATGATCCCGTAGAGCAACCAGAGAACTTGCCACGTGTAGATGATTCCCCAGATGGCAAATGTTGCGCTGGCAGGTGTAATATTGGTATCATATTTCGCTGACACTTCACCAATTGTCTGGTCAAAGACACCTGCCAATTAAATACAGAATTTGTTAGATGAAAAGAAAATAAGAAGAAAAAAGGCAAAGATAAAAAACATTTACCAAATAAAAAAGAAAAAAACTATGAAATTATTTCAGTTTTTCTTAATGGCTGAAGTAGTTTCCTGTTGCTTCTTTTTCTATGTACCATGTCCCTTAAGGATGTGGGAGATCATGGCTCTTCCCAACATCCTATCCCTTATACTCCCTAGCAGTTTTTCTCACTTTGCAAAGGCTCCCACCCGACACTCATCAAAGCTTTGATACTGAATGATTATTTTATAAGAAGGCAGACCCTCCCTGCATTGAAAATTGGTACAATACAATCTAATTCCCATAGCCTTCCATTTAGCCTTATGCCAGACTAAAGTAATTTTAAAGAAAAAAACAAAAAGTTTATGATTTATTTTTCTTTACAGGATTCCACTTTTCTGAGAAAGTAGAACTGAAGTTAGATGGATCCTGATTTCACAGTATTTATCGGAATAGCATTTTATTTGTAAGGTGATGGGTTTTTTGTTTTTGTTCAGGTGGCAAGCAAAAGAAATGAGATACTGAGTAAAAATGGCACAATGTACTTTCAGGAGTTGTAAGTGTTGGTATTCAGGTGTGTAGTGCAAGTTTGTTATATTCACAGTGATCTATCACAAATATGAATGGTGACGCTGTAAAAGTTATAAGCTAATTGACAATCATGATAAACATTTTCACAGATTAAGATATGCATACAAATTTCTCATGTTAAACTGACCAAACACTAATAGGATAAAATTTTGCACATTCAACTTGACTTTTTAGTTTTTTAGATGATTTTAATTTCATAATACGAGGAATGAATTTGGAGAAGAGGATGAATAACATTGAAAAATGCAACAAATATATATATATATATATGTTAACATGAAATGCGTCGAATGACTTTGAAATTCTAAGGTATGATGTAAGTTGGCCAGTGAAGCAGAGTGATGCTGGGAGCATTAGACAAAAGAGATAAAAAAGTTGGGTCATCAGCATCCAGCCCAAATTTAACAGCTCATCAAGTAACAGATGGAAGCAACATTACTATTAATTAGTTAATGCAATAAAAATACTATGTAAAAATAATCTAAATAGTTGCATTGCAGCAACAACAAAAAAAAAAGAAAAGAAAAATGAAAAAAGCCATCAAAAAACATTGATAAACATGAAATGACTGGAAAAAAATACATCTGCTTTGAGATAGTGAAAACTAAGCAATAGGATGTGTATATATTTCTGAGGTATTGTAACTCTGTTTACATCGTTCAGACATTTATGGCCATATTGACAACATTTTGGCTGTTGTACACTTTGACTGTCTTCAGGTGATATATGCTGGAATTTTGAACTGAACCATTTATTTAGTTCACAGATCCTTTTATTTATTTAGTCTGCAGGTGGGGTACATGCTTTTATTTATTTAGTCCGCAGGTGGGGTAGATGCTTTTATTTATTTAGTCCGCAGGTGGGGTACATGCTTTTATTTATTTAGTCTGCAGGTGGGGTAGATGCTTTTATTTATTTAGTCCGCAGGTGGGATAGATCCTTTATTTATTTAGTCCGCAGGTGGGATAGATCCTTTATTTATTTAGTCCACAGGTGTAATTCTTTTTTCGATCAGTTTCAGTTAATTCCCTTTAGCAACACAATTCAAGCTTTTTGTTCCCTGTGTCCAGGTATTGAACTTGCAACTCTTTGAATCAAGTCACTTTTTATATTATTTCAACAAACACTTTTATCAATGGGTCACTTGGGAACATCAGTGAGTGAATTCTGGGGACTTATAAACTTAATGTCTGAGTAATTATTTTTTAGGAGGATCTCAGATTATAATTTATATTACAATTTTTTGTTACTGTTTTTCTCTAACTCTCTGTATTACTGGTTCCCATATTGTATTCATGTCTATGCTTGGCCGGCTTAAGAGATTATTGTAGCCAAGCATATGCACTGATTCTTTAAGTTTTTCTCTGTCTTTATTCTCTGCCTATGATTTCAACTTCATCCCACAGAGGGTGATGACCTCCCTTTTCCCTCTCTATATAGTCAGCCATGCTTCCAGCTTTAAAGGGTTAATTCAAATAACATCTATAGGACAGGAAGTTGTGGAGAGCCATGATCCCCTACACACTGAGGGGACATAGCACATAAAGAAGATGAAGATAAATATTTAAGTGAAATTACAAGGAAAGAAGAGTCCCCATTCTGTCACGGTTGCAACAAAAAAAATAGAGAAAAGGTGAAAGAAAAGGCGACTAAAGAAATACTATTGATTAGAATTTTATAAAAGTAAAAGTAATTTATTTACTAAATAAAAATATAAATATATTACAATTACACATTTGAAACAATATTGATTCAGTCGTGAGGAAATTTAAGAATTAAATCAAACCAGAGAAAAAAAAATAAAAGATAATATTGTCTTCAACAGAAACTCAACAGTCGTCTTGGTCACAAATATTAAAAGATAGAAATGAGAGTTTTACCGGCGAGTCTGTGCTAGGACTGTAGGAAGACTGATCAGCAGGAGTCTGGGTCAGTTCTTTGATCTTTTTCGTAATTGTCTGCTAGTGAACTGAATCAGCAAAACAAACCAGCCCTTCCATTTATATAGGTGGGCAACTTTGAAGAAAGACCTCACCATTTCTGGTCAAAAAGGGGACATTATCCCATTTTCTTTTTTATTTGAGAACCAAATCAAATGACATATTTTCACCAATCGTAATATGTGTGGCTTGTCATAGTAATTTCTATTTTTAGTATTTCCTAAAAAGGACCTCAAGTCATTTAACATACAAAGATTAACAAGATGGCTCTGCTTTTCATCCTCTGTGAAAACATTTTACAGATATTTCAATTGTTGTACTTGTTTTATTTGGGTATATCCAATTTGTAATTTGCATGTTGGGCTGTTCCTTTTGCTAACAGCCATGCTTCTGTCTTCTTACAATTGATGTTTAGTCCTTTCTTCTCACTTTCTTTTACAACATTCTGCAGGTAGTTTCTTTTCTGTGTCTGCTATCAACACTGTGTCATCTGCATATCTTATGTTGTTAAGATTGTGGCCACCAATAATGAAGACAATTACTACTTGTGTAAGCAAGAGAAGTAATATGAAAGAAATACAAGTGAAAAAGATTAATAACTTAGAAACTTGTTCTACATATTTTACTGAAAAAATACATGTCTCCAAAAACTCTTAAACTAATAAAACATTTTTAGATCTTTCTTTCCTTTTCCTATAACATTCTATAACATCCCAAATTTTATACACACACCATCTTGTTCAATTTCTATGAGTTTACAATAACAGACATGAAAAAAAATTCTTAAAATTTTTAGGCTCATCTCCTTTGGTTTAGAAGATAAATTTTTATTTTTAAAAATGATTATCAGAAGAATTGCAAATAAGATGTGTCCGGAATAATTTGCATTTAAAGTGAAAATGAATCTTAAAGCAATTAATAAGAGAAATAATTCGACTGTCTTGTAATTAGGAGATTGACACATTGTGCCTTCCTGGGCTAAACGTTTTCTGCTGACATGAAATATAAAGATTATATTGAATCAACTGTGAGGTCTGCTAGGAAAGTTGGTTCAATGTGTTGTGCGAGACAATTCTTCTTGCCAGAATCTATCTTACACATTTATAGATCTATCATTCATCTGGGGCAAGAATTGGTTGGTTAACTTTAACACCTCTAAAACAAAACTGCTCTCTATTAATCACCACAGGGATCCATCCCTGCATCCCATTAGAATGTCTGAAGACCAACTTCTCGAGAGCTCCTCTCTGCGGCTGCTTGGTCTCACGCTGTCTGCTGACCTGAGATGGAACAAATACATCGAGTCAATTGCTTCATCCACCGCAAGGAAAGTTGGCTCCCTGTGCCGAGCCAGGAAATTTTTCTCCCCGGAATCTATCCTCCAAATCTATAAATCAACCATTCCCCCTTGCATGGAGTATTGCTGCCATATATAGTCTGGAGCCCCTCTCTGATTGCCTCGGGGTTCTTGATAAGATCCAGAGACGGATATGCAATGTAATTGCCCCCGATCTGTCATCTTGTCTGCAGTCACTCTCTCACAGACGCGCTGTTGCCTCGCTCTGTCTTTTTTACAAATATTTTCATAGTAATTGCTCCGATGAGCTGCTTTCGCTGGTTCCCAGGCCTCATGAATTTAAGCGTCCTACAAGGCTGGCATCCCGTTCCCACCCCTTCACCATTGAAACTGTTAGATGTAGACGTCTTTTCTACTCCAATAGCCTCATGTCTCACACATCTCGCCTGTGGAACTCCCTTCCTTATTCCTGTTTCCCTGACAAATATAATCTCCAACTATTTAAGTGTAACGTCAATCGGCATCTCCAGTTGCCTTGATCTATCCACTTCCCTTCTCCACATCCTTTCCCCTTTCATTCCTATCTGCTCTCGCTCCAAATCTTCTGTAACCCCCTTGCCTTGATTGATCCATTATCTTTCTCCACATCCTCTCCTTTACCACTCCTATCTGCTCTTCCTCCAAACCTTCTGTAACCCCTTGCGTGCTAGTGGCTTCCAGCCTTGCTTGGGGTGAAAAGCTTAAAAAAAAAAAAAAATCTATATATCTGAATATTGCTATCACATCTGGTCTGCTGCTTAGAGATTCTTGATATACTTAAAGATTCTTGATAAAATCCAAAGAAGAATCTGCAATGCTATTGGTCCAGACGTGTCATTTCAGCTTCAGTCACTTTCCCACTAACATAATGTAGCTTTCCTGCTCCTTTTCTATAGATGTTTTCATGGTCATTGTTCTGATGAGCTTTCCTCTTTGGTATCTCAACTTGAATTTAAGTGCAGTACTAGATTGGCAGGTAGGTCTCATCATTTTACAATTGAAATGGCTAGATGTAACTGTAAGTTCTATGCTTACCAATTTCTTCTATTGCACTTCTCGCTTGTGGAACTCTCTTCCAGCGTCTTGCTTCCCAGTTAACTTTAATCTTAAAACATTTAAATGCAATGTCAGTTGTTATCTTCTGTCTTCTTAATTACTGTTCTTTATCGTTTGCACTTGTTAATAATGTTTTTCTTTTTCTTATGTTCTTTCACACTTGTCTTCCTATACGGCAGTGAATGCTGGATGATCTCACAGATGATGAAGAGACTTGAAGCAACAGAAATGTGATTCTACAGAAGGATGCTGAGAATATCATGGATCAAACATTTGTGTAATAATGATGTTTTAGAGAAAATGCAAACAACAAAGGCACTTTTACTTAAGATCAGAAAGAGACAGCTGAATAAGGAAAGAGAGCTTGGAAAATTTGATACTCACAGGACAGATTGAAGGCAATAAAGATAGGGAAGAGAAGCCTCCCTAGCATACTTGTGTAAATGGATAGCAAAAAGACCAAATTTACCAAGAGCTACAAAGGACAGGAAATTGTGAAGAGCCATGATCACCCACATCCTGAAGGGGAAAGCACATAGAAAAACCCCCTTGCATCTTAGTGGCTTCATTGCCTTGCTTGGGAAAAATGATTAAAAAAACAAAAACAGTCAAAAGGAATTTCTCAAATATTATTAAAAGAATTTTTCAGTTTTTACAGATTTTTACTCCAAATGCTTATTTTATGTACACATCAAAACCCTATCTATGATTTCACTATTATTATTATTATTATATACATAACATGTCATTATGAATAATAATGAGGCTTTAAATCAGAAGGCAGAGAAGAACTTAACCAATAGCAGGACTTGAAAACATTCAGAAGAGCTTGATCATTGCAAAATACAATATAAAGAATATTAAATAAACTTATGTGATGATTTTCTTAAAAGAAAATCAGGAAACTAATGCTAACAGTAATTGATTTGTTTTGTATGGCTAATCAACCTTTTGCAGGTTATTTAAAACCAGAGAACATTATTAGATTGTAAGAATTTTTTGAGATAATAATTTACTGATACAAAGTCTACTTATCGAGCCATCATGCATTCGTCTTTCTCAAAGGCATTTGCTTGTAAATGAATCTAAGAAATTTGACTGGAATTGGAACTTGACTCTCAGATTTCTAATTCCATTTTCCCACCAGCACATTCAAGCTTACAGCACCTGGTATTCCGAAGCAGTTACCCATGAAGGTACTGACCAGGCTCAATGTTGCTTAACTTGGGTGATCATACGAGAACTAGCATTTCAGTATGATATGGCAGGCAAGTGGAAAGAGGGTTAACCTCAATTCGTTCAAGAGATTTGAAACCTTAACCATCAGAAAAATGAAAGCGGACTCTTAATATAAATGAGACAGTAGATAATTGCAACAAATTTTAGTCCAAACAAAAAGAGTAAAATCAACTCAGTCCAGTGACTTCCTAAATAAGTCCTGTACATAAACTCAGTATTCTGAACCTCAACCTTCATTTCATCAGGTTTTTTTCCAGATTCTTTCACACTCAGTAACTGCTTCTGTCTTAGTGGCTTTATTGCCTTGGTTGGGATGAAATGATAAAAAAACCCAAGAAGAATCCAACCAAGAAGAGCTTCAGAAGTGAAAAAAATAGTAAATAGGAATCACAAAGCAATTTGGTAAGTCAGAGATTTGAGGATTGAAAAAGAATAGGTTTTTCATAACAAACAAATTACACCTGATTAATTAAAATTAGAACTTACACCTGGTTAATTAAAATTAGAACTTAACCACATCAAGAGTCTATAAATTTACCCTACCCCTCAATTCCAGTTGAGGTTAAAGTAAATAACTTATTTTAAATTTTTCCCTGCAAAAATACAGAGATACTTTGAAAGATTATAAAAGCTGAAATACTTTTTGTACACTCCAAGCTGAATATGTCTTTCTCAATGATAATTATTGATTTGTATGGTTTATCAACACTCTGCAGGTTATTCAAAGACAAAATATTTTTTAGATGACAAGAATTTTGTTTTTTGGAGATAATAATGGTTTAGTGACACAAATTTTACTAGTTAACCCATAGCTGGGGGAGAAGAAGTAGATCCATACCTTTCCCAAGGCTATTAAGCATAAGTCAATATAATGAATCTGACTGGAACTCAACTCTCAGATTAGCAATTCTGAGACATTATCTATTACACCACCTGCACATCCAAGCTTACAGCACCTTGTATTTACAAGTGGTCACCCATTTAGGGACTGACCAGGATTGATGTTGCTTAACTTCGGTAATTGTACAGGAACCAGCATTTCAATGTGACGTGGTTGTAAACCCTCAATTCTAAGACAAGATAACAAAATACAATGCCAGTTACTCAGCAGCGAGAGAAAAGTATTTATTAACATTAGAACAAAGGCACAACAATGGAGCAGTCAGTGAGAATCAAATTCATTTCAGTAGCTGACAAGACATTAGGTATTTACAAAGCATTGATAAGGATTTGAACTCAGTAATAATCTGTTAACTTGTGAACAACTTCCTCATGGAGAGATTACCAAAAATTGATAATCTACCAAATTTCAATTAATCAGGTTCATGGAGACAGGTGTGAAGCTCTCATTGAATTGATACAACAGGAATTCTAACAGAGTGGAATGTATGGGTTGTTAAAGTAAATTACCCGTTGTTATATTTATCTGTAGTTGATAGACGATTCCTTTTCTCTATTTATTTTACTGAAAATGAAATGAATAAAACACGACGATAGCAACAAGACTTTGAGACACGTGTTGACATTAATGACAAGAAATGTGTATTTTTCTTTTCATGATTTTTAATTACAATATTCGTATTGTGTGTTGTTAAAAATGTTCTCAGCGTTATTGTCTCTTTGGTTTCTTTAAAAGTTTCTGCTTACTTTTTGCTTTTGTTCCAAGAATTTTGTTGTTAAGGGTAGCCTTTGAGACTGTCAACTATCAATTTTCATGGAGTGATGTTTGTGTTCCTTTTTACTACTGCTACTCTACTCACTTTGCTTGTGGTGGAAGGGTTTTTTTTTTATAATGATGAGGTTTCAGATTTTAGAATGATGAAATATCATCATCATATATCATCACTGGTGGAAAGATTGTTTTAGAATGATTAATTTTTTTTATTTCCATGATGAAATATCCTTATTATCAAGCATCACTAGAGGAAAGATTGTTTTTAGAATGCCAAAATATCATCATTCTGCATCATAACAATAAACTGCTTAAATAGCATGCTAACATTTGCTCTATGGTAACGCATTTATTCATATTCATTAAGATTAGCTGTGTGTCATACAAAGCTACTAATGTGAGGCTCTCTCTGAAGACTCAACTCACTACAGTAGGAACAGTCTTCTAGACTAGTTTATTAACCACCATTTGATGGCAAGGAGAATTGTAGAAAAAAGGAAAGAGTGGGAGAAATGTAAAGAGGTTTTAGTGATTTAGCTAAAATTGGTTGAGGCTTACCAGCTTTGACATTGGAGTTTCCTGCCAGGGCCGAGAGTGCCAACACTACCACAAACAGCAGAACAGTCGAACCAATCACAAATAAACGGGCAAAATTATGTTTCATTTTTTTTCCTGAAAGAGAAACAAAAATACAATGTGTAATCTTTGCATGAGGCAGAAAACAAAAAGAAATAAAAATAATTACAACAAATAATAGTTAATTTAAATTGCAAACTATGGAGCTTGACTATTAACTTTCATAAAATTTAATAATAGTAAGTCAAAGTGCCTATTGTAGAACTCTACCATTAATTAGCATAAGAGGCAGCCATGAAAATTTCATGCCATTCCTATTTGAATTTTCTGATGAATCGTAGAAATTTCCCTATCATGTCATTAAATATTTGAGTTTAACAACTTTAACAAAATATTGCAATAACAATCATAAATATGAATGCTAGTCATTATTTTCAGAAGTAAGAGGGTACAAATGAAAAGATTTGAAATTTACAACTTTTTCCATTTCACTGAAACTGATGTTAAACATAGCAGACCTAAAAAACGATTGGTCGAAAAATACACTTTTTCCTCACTGCGAGCATTTATCTCAAGTAGGTGTGAATTTTAGGGTGCGAAAGTAGTTGTAAGCTATGTCATCAACAGCCATCGTAAACATAAATAGCACAGAAATTTCTAGTTCAGGAAGAAAAAACTCGCCAGCTACTGAACTTCATGACGGCAGATGGAATGAAAGCAGTCACTCATCCTTTTTTCCACTCCTTCAACGACCGCGGCCAAAGAATGAACTCACTGATTCATGACATCGCTACGGTAACCATGTCAAGAACTAGGAACACCCCATATTAGTGACACCAGTTAAGTACTGTCTCACTGACACTTTACTTTTTACTATATCGGAAATAAATAAATGTAACTTAGGAAAAGTCATTTCGAACTCTTCACAATGTGCACAACTATGAAAACCACTTTTACCTATATATATTCGAACACTAATACCGTACACACCCGAATTACACACAGTCAATACATACTGTTGTTTTTGAATGAATATTATTTTGGATTTGGTTAATCTGTTTTGTGTTTGTTTCAAATTGTTGCTTGTAAATGATAAATTTTGTATGTTTGAGGCCAGGTGTTACAAGCCCTCAATAAACACATCTATCTTTCTTTCTTTTATTCATTTTCTCACTGAAACCAAGTAGTGTTTTCCTCTCTTTCCACACGATCAAAACAGAACAGTCCATTATTTATAAGGTATTGGCTGGGAGCAACGGTCGTGCGAACTAACAAAGGGAAGGCCATGCACAATTATAACAGGATACTTTTTGAGAATTGGTTTATGTATTTTACTCCAAACCCGGATAGTAATTTCATAAATCATTTTTATGTTAAACATATCAGTCTTAAAAAAAAGTAGAATTTGCTTTTTCATGCTTTGTTGTGCCGTGAATTTTTGGCATTGGGTTCTGTCGAAATTCCAGTTTGGTAAGATCCCAATTTTTTGTGACACTCGTCTTCCCCAATGTTGAAAAACAATAAAAGTGAAATTCTCCACAACATTTGCCGATTCAACAACAAAGTGTTTCTAATAAAAGTACTTAAAAAAAAGGAAAAAAAAGAAAGAAAAAAGACAAACGCTCTAACATACATCGTGTTTTATTTTCCCCTCACCTTTCTTGTCGTTTTAGGCCACCCGGGAAGTTGTAGGTTGAAAATGTCTAGAGATAGAATTTATAGCTTTCTTTCGTTTGACTTTTCGGTCATCAGTTCACTTGGATGACGAGGTCGGGGTGATTATAATATAACACATTGCCATCTGTTTTGTTTTCTAATGTAGCGGCTGTCGTTATCCTGGTCTTTTACGGTAAGACATAAAATCCCTACGGAGAGTATGGAAAGAGGCGTAGCCCAATAAATCCTCTTTAACCTTTGAAACAACAACAAAGAAAAAAAAAAGACAAACCACACGGCACACCCATTTATATTTTTTAAATTTAAAATCTGATTACAAATTCGTGCACAATTTTGTGGACGTAAATCCTCTTATATGCCATGTCCCTACAGGACGTGGACAATCATAACTCTCTTCAAAAGGGTAACTCTACTGAAGACAATATTTCTAGTGAAATATTTTTTTTAATGCTATACTGTTTACTCATTACAAGGCTCAAGATCCACTCAAGGTACAAGGTTACTGAATGGCGTTGTTTTATGAACGTAGATTATAAGGGATGCTACTAACTAGCTAGAGTATGATATCTACAATTTCATTTTCTACTATGATATGATATTTACCAACTGTTGGAAGTATGAAATAGGTAGGATTAGGGGTTACGGTTAGGGTTAGGGGTAGGGTTAAAGGTTAATAGTGAGGTGGTTATGTATTAAAAATCATTAGTCAATTTTTATTAAAAAAAAATCATCAAATAGTGATTTTAATGTTTGTAAACTGATTTGATGTCATTCAAAAAATAGTAAACAGGTAAACAGTAGACATGGAGAGAAGGAGACCCAATGGAGCAATGGATAGCGGCTCAGATTGAGAAATCAGAGAGCCGAGTTCGAATTCCAATTACATTCACTTAGGTGCTAATGCCCTGGGAAAGGTATGAATCCTCTTCTCCCCCAGCTATGGATAAATAGCAGGGCAGACTGGGTTCTATAACCTTGGATGGCAACTGGTTTAGGAGAAGGAAAAACTATGAATTCAAAGCCGGCCTGGAGAGGGATGGGCTCTGTCAGGCCATCTTGCCCAAGAAACCCACTTCTATCTGCCTCGATAGATATCATACTATAGTAGCACCTTATAAAGATATGTAGGATAGGTTAACTCTAAAGTTGAAGAGGTTAGGGGATGTAGTGGTCTTCTTGGGAATCTGTTGCACATAGAAACATTGGAAAAAGCTATCTGAATGGAACTTCCTCCTTACTAATGAAATACAAAGAGAATGGGGATGATTTAACCCTATGTAAATGTCTGAATTATAGGGTATGTAGAACGTGAGAACATTTTCCATCGAAAATGTTTGCGATGTTCAGTCTGTGGGGAAAGGGGTTGTAGGGTGGAAAATAATTCATCGCCTACAAAGCCATTTAAACGATGTTTTAGTCTGTCGAGGCAGCTCCAGATATGGCAGTAATACTCCATAATCTGACACTTACAAAGACAGAGCATGGTACGAAGAGTCAAGCTCTTTCAGCAAT
>OZ038485.1:134199919-134242419 GCA_964036315.1 Acanthosepion esculentum
TTTATTTTTTATTTATCTTCTGCAAGAAAAGCTAGCTATAATAAAAAGTGTCGAATTCCATATCAAAACCGAAGCCAGCTTTGTGGTACTTGGAAGGGAGGGGTGTTGTTTGGCGGGGATAGAAGTAATTCACTCCGATAACATCAAGGGTCAATGCTTGAGGCTGGGTTTAGAGATGACGTAGGTGTGGCTGTAACATAAATAATTTTCTCACTCCTTCCTGGCACAGTATGTCATTCCATCACATCAACATAAATTCTGAAAAGTGATTCCGAATAGCATACTTGCTAATCATTAGTTTGCGTTAAGGTCACTATAAGGCTTTTTAAAGTGCTTACTAATATAAAGATAGTAAGGAAGAGAGATAAGAGAATAGAGAGAATGGTAAAGGAGGAGGAGAGAAAGAGAGTGGTAGTAGTGAGAGAGGTGATCTTGTAGAAAGAAAATAACTGTCTTCGTGTCGGGTGGAATGAGGATAGGGAGGTTAAAGAAAATATTGAGAGAATCCATGTCCTTCAGAAATGATATCTCGGAAAAAGTTTCTTCCTGTAGATAATATTCCCTTAGGTGAACTAAGAATAATCTCGTAATTATATTTATTACTTTAAATTCTATTTAGTGAATACATAGGTTTGTGCAGACATCCCTGTCTTTTTAAAACAGTGTAAATCTACATCTACCGGCCTGTGCATTCAAGAGTCTTAATAAGGAAAATGTGCCTTCCGACAGGGATCGAACCCACATCTCAATTATAGAGAAAACCAGTGTTAAGCCCGGTGTACTTTTAAACCGCTCAGCCACGGATTATTTTCTCAAAGATCAAATACTTTATTTGAGAAATGAAAAACGCATGGTCGGATTTCTCGAAGCCCATGCCTGTTAAATACGAAACTGAAGAGATATGAATGTTTCGAGAGACTGGGAGAGATTTGCGTTTATATGGCACTATTCAAGCTTACCGGAGCTGCGTCGGTCTAAAGCCTTTCGGATCTAAAGACGGTTTCTGTGGCCCAGGAGGACACATGTCCGAATCCTGTCGCATAGCGTATATTTTTATTTAATAAGATTTTTCGTATATTCAATCCGGTAGACAAATTGAAATGAATATGCTTTTTAATAAATAAATGGAGCGTTTACATAAATACACAAATATTTGTGGTCAATAAAAATAAAGTTTAAGTTATAATAATTATTCCATTGTTTTAAATGACGAAGGTACAGTTGTTAAGAATAGAAGACTTGAATTTTGGGCTTACATTGCACATCTATTTAGCACCAGTAGCAACATATATCAGCTTCTATATATATATATATATATATATATATATATATATATATATATATATATATATATATGAAGAAATATAGTCTTAAAGTGTGCATTATTTATGGGATAAAGTGCTCAATATAAGAGATAGAGCGTGTGTAAATATAAAAGTGAACATAGAAGTCAACACTTAGAGGCGACAGTCTGTTTCATGCTAGATGCAATCGTCGGGCCACGACGATTGCATCGAGCATGAAACAGACTTTCGCCTCTAAGTGTTGACTTCTATGTTTACTTTTATATATATATATATATATATATATATATATATATATATATATATATATATATATAATAAAAATATAGTTTTAAGGTATGCTAAATGTATGAGTTAAATTGCTTTATACTGGGGGATGATAGAGCGTATGTAAATACAAAAGGTGTACATTGATGTTAATACTCAAATCCGATCGTCTGTTTCATGCTTAAACGCCATTTGGCCTTACGATTGCGTTGAAGAATGAAACAGATTCTCACCGCTGGGTGTTGATCTCAATGGCCACTTTTACCAGGATAAATATATGTATATATTATGGATATAGGAATCAACACTACATAATGATTGACATTTGTCAATGCGCTCTTCAAAAAAATATATTATAACTGCTCTGTCACCGATACAAAGCACTCTCCTCTCTTACAAATACAATAAATATTTTACTCTCGGATTAATAAAAATAACGTTTAAGTAAACTAATAAAATCTGTCGGATTAATAACTAAAACGGCATCAATTCTTTAGAATATATATATATATATATATATATATATATATATATATATGCAACAAAAACAGACTATCATTATTGTTTTGTCAGTGTATTGTTTGATATATTGAAATGTAATCGTCATCTTTGATAATGGCTTATGTAAGCCGAAAGCTTAGATTGGGTTTAAACATGTATCAATATGGTGATTTCCTTTCGTCTTTCAATGATAAAGTTATTAAGCTTATCAGACAATATGAAAGGAACTTACTTAAAATAAATAGACAGAACTTGTCTACATTATTTTATGAAACATGCATCAATGAAAAATTGCTGCCTAAATATACACAATATATATATATATGTGTGTGTGTGTGTGTGTGTGTGTGTGTGTGTGTGTGTGTGTGTGTGTATTCATAAAGAAATCTGCAATATCATTTTTCGGCAATTCAGTGGCAAATTTTAGACCGAAGCAAAGAGCTTCTAGATGTGATTAGATGAAGCATGTGTGTGTGAAAATATTCTCAGATGGAGTATATCTGCAGAAGAGATAAAAAGACAAGAGGAAAACTATACTTAGTTTTGGCCGATGCATTTCGTCATCCGACGGATTTTATCAAGGCAAGTGTGATGACTTTATTTTGTAACAAGTATATACTTGACAGTTACTCAAAATGTCTAAATCTAAGAACGCTCATAAGTGTTCACCAGGTTAACTGAAAAGTTCAGGTGTAAGAGAACCTAGATTAAGTCATATAGCATCTTTGAAAGGAAATTTAAAAATTTAAAAACACTCATAAATATTCAACAGGTTAACTGAAATGTCTAGTCATTTAGACCTTAGATTACGTCATGTTGCATCTCCGAAAGGGAAGTTGTGAATTTAAAGACGCTCATAAATATTCATCAGATTAAATGAAAAGCACTCAACTTTTTTCTTTTCTTTTTTGAAATTTTTTTTAAAGAATATTATTTGGATTGAAATATGAGATGAACGTTTATATTACATCTCCGAAAGTTGAAATGATGTATTCAGCCGTTTTCCTTTCATTTTTCAACACATTTGTTGTGTATATTGGCTTGGGAAAATACTAATTCTTTCAAGAAAGGCGAAATTATAAAAAAAACAAACCCCTGGGCGTAGTTTAATATTTTGATAATATTCAATGGCGGAACTCTCGAGGGTTTTCCTTCTGAGTAAATTACTTTCTCTTTTGATGAGTGTGACATTATTTAGATCAAAATTGTGGTCGAATTTATTTCTGTGTATGATTAGTGTATTTGTTATTTATAAAGATCTTTGTGTTCATAGACATGTTTTTGAGATTTCTGCATCCTTCCCCAATGTATTGCGCGTTTTTTTTTCACAATCTTATCTTTCCTCCAGGGAAAAAAACACACTCAATGGCGACCCACTAGCGACCCTTAAAATAACTAGTCAGGCTGTTTGGCAAATATTTATTTTAGATTTTTGAATAGGATGCATGTTTCAAGGCCGGTCGAATATGAGTAAAAGATGATATACGTTCAAGGTGACAAGTCAATAGGAAAAAAACTCCGGAAATTATGAGATAAAATCGGAAAATCATATACCAAACATAGATATCTGCTATCCCATGACTGAAATAGGTTATGGAGTCTGCCAGGTTATAATAGCCCGGAAACTTTCCGATATTCCTCGAGATAATGTTCTTGCTGAATCAAAAACTTACACATGTCTTGAAGCGAATGGATCCTTTAGGTCTTAAAGAAGACAATTCTTCATTAGACTCTGTAGACTGGCGCTACAGAATCACAGATAGCTTTATTAAATAACAAAAAGCACACCACTTGAAGACTTCCAACAATAGCAACAACAAAATGGATAGCACACGTGATTAAAAGGGAATATAATGAAATAGTCAAGATATTAACTTTCCACACAACCTTAAACAAAAGCTTTGGAAAGAAACTCCTGTCAGCACTAGAAAGAGTTATAACAGTGGACTTGAGAAGTCTAATTTTCTTAAAAACGGTTTAAGAAAATATTTTATAAATTTCAACCTACGCTATCGTTATTCGGGCAAGGAATTCCGAATGTTTTTATGTAAAAACTGCAAATTTCGCCATTGCCATATCAACACCATCACGTATATAATGTGCTATTTGAGAAAATATATAGTAAATATTGTATTTTAGTAGACGACGCTTGCAATATATTCAAAGTAAGTGCTCGATTTTCATTGTGAATATAAAATGATCGCAACTTGACACTGGTGTTTGGTGCCGATTTCTGGTGTGTTCGAGATTGAGTCAGACATTGTTGAATGTTGACGTTTTGTGCACAAATGAATGCAGTATGAAAAATTGCACTTTCGCTATATTATGCGCCATGAATTTCGGAAAGAAGTAAGCATCGGAAGTGCAGCAAAAACATTTAGAAGGTTTATTAGAATCATGCTCCAGATCTTCAGACGGTCAAAGATTGGTTTGGAAGATTTCAAGGTGATTTTAATCTAAACGATGAACCATAGTCAAGGCGATCTTCCTATGTTGATGAAAAACACTCTGCTTGCTATCGTGGAGAATAAACCGAAGATTTCGACGGAAGAAATTACTAAGAATTTGAAATTCGATATCTCAACTACCTTTCACCGTTTGAAGAGACTTGGGTTCGTTTCCAAACTCGACACGGGGTGCCATATTTGCTGACGGAAGAAGCTCAATCATCTTTTTGTGGCGATTTCTTTGCTGTTACATGACCGAAAGGAGCCGTTCTTGGACAGAATTATCACAGGAGATGTAAAAATGCATTGTTTATGATAACGTTCGACATAAACCTAGCAAAAAACAAGCTTGTGAATGTTCAGAACTCGTGGCTAAAGCGAGCTTGCTTCCAATGAAGGTGTTGCTGTCTGTTTGGTGAGATTGCAGAAATAATTCACTTTAAGCTTATTCAATAACGACAAAAAACTATTGCGACCAACTGACCAACCTCAATGTGGCTATTCGAGAAACGCGTTCGATTTTGGCAACTCGAAAAGGTGTCATATTCCACCACAACAACGCAAGACCACATATTACAAACAGGCTTGCAGAAGCTTGATGATTTTTTTTTTACATTTGTTACACTTATTTAAATTTATGAAATTTTGAGAAATTCTCTTTTGTTTAATATTTATATGAGTTATAAAGACTCGGAGAATGTAAATCATCAAATCTTTTTTAGTCAAACAGTATCCACAGTTACAGAAAATTTGCTCTGAATCATAAAAAATACAAGAAAACTAATACATTATTTAATTAGAAATGATTGTAATTGCTTTTATGAATAAAATATATTATGGACACTATTGTCGTAAGAAAAAATGTTTCCATAAATAATGAATTTTTGCAAGAATTGTTTTCATTCATTTTAAATTAGAATAATTTATAAATTTTTAATTCTTTTAAAATTCTGCATTAATTTGTGACGGTTAAGTGTTATTATTATATCAAAACTGTATTTACTAATCCTAAATGATTTTTAAAACAATTTTGAATTTTGTCTGCGTGCGTGTGTGTATAGACGTGTCGATTTTTGCAAATACGGACGTCCATACACAACATTATCAGAAAATAAGATCGGTAACTATAACAAATTTAAAATTTATTGATAATTTTCTAAAATTTCCTAAACAAGTGTCTTCGTAAGACCATAAAGTTAAAACACCTAAAATTTAATAAAATAGAATGCTTAAAATATTTAATTTTTTAAAGACTACTGGGCAGTTGAAAAAATATCTAAAAAAGCGTTCGGCGTTGTATTCATCATGTAATTTTGTTACAAGTATTTCCCCCCTTACATAATTCTCGCAAACAACACGCTATCGATATTAAAACACCCATGTGTAGATCAAAAATGTTTTTTCTGTAATATTTTAATTCAGATTAAAAAACTTTATATCAGTCAATCTTCCTCAAATAAAGTTTCAGAGATGTACATTTTGTTTTTGAAATATCTTTTTGTCAATATGGACGATTTTAATGAAACTCCGTTTCAATCAAATCTAAATTCGGTTTGAAATACAACAAAGTATTTTGCATATTGGAAATATTAAAATTTGTTAGCTTAGAATTAAAAGTATTATTTTTTCATTTTTTAAAAAAAGTATTTTTTTTAGGCCTTATTAATTTCTCTTCATGTTTGACTGTTTACGATGTATTTTTTGTTTTGAATATTTAGTTTATTCCGAATTTCACGAAGTGAGTAAAAAAATCTTTCAACACATCATTTCCATTTTGAATAATATGAGATTTATATTGTGATCGAAATGTTTTGTATACAGGACCTCTCTTACAGCGAGATGTTTTCGGTAATATGATTTATATAAAATGCTAGTGTTTTCGACTTGAATTTTCCTTGTAAATTGTGGATAGCTTTTTATAGCATTTTTATCAGATAAGTGACACGTAATGCATCTAACAACTAAAAACAAACCCTTTGGGAATGGTTAAAGAAGTCTCCGAAGGCGCTTGAGACAGTAGAACAATACGGCCAAATTTTGCACTCCCTGACTCCCAACAAACGGGAAAATATAAGAACGCTGGAAAAATTAAATGAAAAAATAATTTTCCTTGTCCGTCACATTCAACGAAACACACACATTTTACTTATTTATATATATATATATATATATATATATATATATATATATATATATATATATATATATATGTATGTGTGTGTGTGTGCGTGTGAATGCATATACATCGCATGCGTGGTACGTATGTATGCGTTCATGAAGGTGTGAGTATATGCGGTCCGAGATATATGTCTATATATTATATATAATTGTATATCTTTGCAAGCTCTGATTCGTAATGAGTGAAATTAATTTCGTCAACACTTTATAATTTATTAATCAACAACAACAACAGAAAATATAAAGAAGCTTGCCGTAATGGCTTTGGTAACCTAAAATCGCAATACATTAGAACAAGTCGAGATGGTTCAGGTTCAAGTTTCGTATGAATCGAGTTTTTATCTGAATTCTTAAAATTGAATTTCTGGATCGCTTTAAAATACTGTGATTTAAGAAAACATTTTAAAATTTTCCTCAAAATTGAAAAAAAAAGAAGAGAAATTGGAAAATCCAATCAAATCATGTACAAAACCGATGAAAGCTTTATTATTTATTTATTCTTCATAATCTATGGAATCAATCTCGTTATTAGAAATATTTGGCCAGCTGCTAACATGGAAACAAAATGCAGTTTGTTGTGCATTCTTTGATGAAATAATTGTGTTTTTGCTATGTTGTCTGCTTAAGAGGCAACAATTATCAAAAGCCAATCTTTCGTTCGGATCATTTTACTGATGCCGTTAAAAATGGCAAATCCCATCATTGATTCCGTTGAGAATAAAAGCGCTTGCTACTTGGACAGATGTCAGATAATTAAGTCATTGGCAGCCGAAGAAGAACATTGATTTTCATTCAGCGGCACGACAAATAATTTGTTTGCAATAAATAAAAAAATGCTGGTTGGCCTCTGTTGGAAGTTTTTCTTTGAATCGAAGAAAAGGAACAAAAGAAACAAAATACGAAAGGAAAACGGGAAAAATGAAGTAAAAAAAGCGGATAAAAAGTGGAAGGAAAGAAAAGGGAAAAGAAGAAAAAAAGGAAAGAAAAGGAATGGGAGTAAGTTGGGAGAAAGAAAGGATACTAATTAGTGGGAAAGTAAGAAATAAAGAGGAAATGAAGAAAGGCAAGAAGAAAAAGGAGTGAAAGAAAGAAAGAATTGGGGAAGGAATGAAAGGAGAAGGGGTTGAGGAAAGAAAGAAAGAAGAGGGGGTTGAGGAAGGAAAGAAAGAAAACAGAAGGGGTTGAGGAAGGAAAGAAAGAAAACAGAAGGGGTTGAGGAAGGAAAGAAAGAAGAAGGGGTTGAGGAAGGAAAGAAAGCAAGAAGAAGGGGTTGAGGAAGGAAAGAAAGCAAGAAGAAGGGGTTGAGGAAGGAAAGAAAGCAAGAAGAAGGGGTTGAGGAAGGAAAGAAAGCAAGAAGAAGGGGTTGAGGAAGGAAAGAAAGCAAGAAGAAGGGGTTGAGGAAGGAAAACAAGAAGAAGGGGTTGAGGAAGAAAAGAAAGAAGAAGGGGTTGAGGAAGGAAAGAAAGAAGAAGGGGTTGAGGAAGGAAAGATGAAAGAGTGAACAAAGTAAAGAAAGGAGGACGGTAAGAAATTAAGAAAATACGAAAGGAAGGAAAAAAATGGGGAAAAAAAAAACAAAGGAAAGAAACAGCGAAGAATGAAAAGAAAACAGAAAAAGAAAAAAGAGAGAAAAAGAACGGAGAGGAAAAGGAAATGAAAAAGAGAGAAAAAAGACAAGGGGGAAAACGTGAGAAGTAGGAGGAAAATAGAAAAAGAAAAAAAAAGAGTCAAAGTGAAGAAAAAGCCTCAACTTCAAAGAAAATCTTTTATTCGTCAGGATATTTTCAAATATTCTTTGGTAAAGACATCTGTTTCCGAAAATAGGAATCTCTCAAACTATTGCTCTCCTCTTTCGTTCCATTCTCAATATATTTTCAAATATATTTTTTACTTTTTTCCAGATAAAATTATCTATGGGCAATGGTTCTTAATTTTGGGAGCCCACGCCTGCAGATTCATTTTCACCATATTTCAAAATATCATTCTTTATCCACTTCTAACTCTGATCCAAAAAAGGCATTGTAGAATTTGTAGTTTGTAGAAAGATTACTTAATTATTTACATTATTCGGACTGTTATCCTCATCTTCATTGCCATATTCACAACGTTTCGGACGTTGTACTTTCCGGTCTTCTTCAGGTGACTGAAATTTCGAACTGAACCCTTTATTTCGTCCACCGTGGTAGATTGTTCTAGTTCCACGTGCCATGCCTCTTCCGGGTGAGTCGTGAGTTCAATACCAGGCCACAGCAATAGTGAACCAAAACTTGGAGAGTTGAGTTAAACGGAGATAACTGAGAAATCCGGAAGACGTGAACAGAATTTGAAATCGTTTGACCGCAGAATGATTGGAGCCAAAATGATGGAGTATTATCTTCGACGTGGAAACTGCTTTGGGCTTATCTCTGGCAATACTAGCAAAGCTTTATCAGGAATATGTAAATTCAGAACAATCAACGGCCGGTGAAAACTGTTGGCGCTTTTATAGGCGATGTAAAAACTTACCTTCGGCAACCACCTGAAATTTCATAAAATTACATTCCAGTTCAAAACTGGTGCCGCTCAAGCCATCAGTCAACGCATTGAACAGCGTAAAGAATATTTCGTCGGGTTTTGCAGTCTTAGATTAAGAAGACTACCATTATTAACAACACGTTATCAGTTACGGGCGACATAAAACTAATACATTTCCAGCTAATTCCATTGGTCTCTGGTTTCATCAGATTTAATCCACATTGAACATAACATTGTTGGCATGACTAAATTCTCTGCAGCCACAGTCAACCACTTAATTCTGTTATGAATAACTTTAATACGGGCATGGATAGCTATATCGATGTAACAAGCTACGTCACGTAGCCGCTGTTATCCAGGCGAAACTTTTGGCTATATTTTGACAATAGGGTGTCCAATGCTGATCTTCTTGCCAAATGCAACATTGGTGGCATTGAGACCTTCCTGATGCAGTCACAACTTCGCTGGGTTGGTCATGTTCCAAGGATGAATGACGACCAAATACTTAAAGTCCTCATGCATTGTCGGCTTGAAAGTGGGCAAAGGAGTGCTGGACAGCTTAGGCTCAGGTATAAAGACAAGCTAAATATTAACCTCTCAGCTGTCACTCATATTAACTTCGAGCAAGTGGCCCGGGATAGAAATAACTCTTGATATTTGTACCAGAGTAGTATCAGAAATTTTAAAATCAGTCGTATTGACCGACTAAGAGATGAAAAGACTACGGCAAAAAGCGTCAGCAAATAATCCTGTTGCACAATATGTGGACTTGTATGCAGGTTACTAGTCGAAATCGGCGGGAGAATACACCATATATATGAGGGTAGGAGAGATGCAAGAGTTGTGGAATCTTGCATGCATTAATTTCAACTCTTCTTAATAACTGCATTGTTTCTTTCCAGGTAAATTGGCATCTGACTGCTCAAAGAAGACTTCAAATATAACTAGTAGTGACTGCTATTGAAAATCGAGAAAATTTGACATCGTGGTGTTATCAAGTACCTGCATAAAAAGGGTTTAGCCCTCAGGGACATTCATGTTGACATGGTTGCTACATGAGGGGATGACTCTCCATTTTTATCAACAGTCCAAATGTGTGCAGGTGAATTTAGGAGGGCAAAGGACTGTTTTGAAGATGATGACTCAAGGTCTGAACATCATACAACTGCCACCACTGAGGAAAATATTCATCGTATTGACGACATGTTGATGGATGACAGGTGATTGACGATAAATCAAATAAGCAATGCTATTAGAATATTTCGTGAGAGGGTTGGGAATATTCTACACATTGAACTTTCTACTAAGTGGATGACACGCGTCTTTTGACACCTGATTAATAGCGCACCAGACTGATCCCATCACGGGAAAATTTAACATTGTCTGAGGACAATATATATACACGAGAAAATGATATATATATATATATATGCATATATATATAAGAGAAAATGGTATATAAATTTTTAAACAGTAGAGAAAATTCGAACAAAAAAAAAATCTATACTAATTAATTTAAAATTTTTCAGTGCGATTTTGAATTTCATCCCGTGGTTATTCTTTACAAGAGTTTCTTTCCTTAAATAAAGACATGTTTGAAGATAAAAAAAAAATTAAAATTAAAGTTTGATGTCATTTTACAGTGTAAACCTTTTCTTTTATTTTAGAAAGTCCGTTGTGCTGGTCCCTACTATAGTCCGATGGAGTCCTAAAGGACGAAATCCGTTACATGAAAATGTTTATTTATTGTTCTGTAGATGTTGATGAGATATCTTGCGATATAATGTCATGCAAAAATATTTTGGTCCGAACTGGTTAACTTAGAAAATTGTAATCTATCATAAAGATTTCTATTGTTTTGAAAGACAACAGAGCACAAAAGAAATCTTCGTCTGTAGATCTGGCCTCAAGCCAAATGGGAAATGAAATCTTGTTCTGGTGACAAACATGTCAGTAATAAGTGGATTAATAACAAATCATAAAGTCATGAGATAAGTTAAGCTATGTTCTGCCAGAACATAGCTTAACTTCGAATATAAATTACAAAGAAATACACATACACTAACAAAACAAACATTTATTATATACGCGTCTGCAATACAGAGTACAACCTAAGACGCACTGTGGAACACACATCATCCAAAAAAGAAACTACAATTCATCCAATATGCAGTTATTTATATATTTCTCGCCATGTTATTTATAAAATGATGTTCACTCTTTACAAGGCCCAAGAGCCACTCGAGATAGAGGGTTACAAAGTAAGAGGCACAGTTTATGAGGATATGTGGGGAAGATAACGATTTGAAGAAGTTAAGATTGTAGTGATCGGGGAAGCATCCTCTTGGGAGTCGGTTCAACAAAGAAACGATTTGCTAGAAGAAATTGCTCGTATATAATTATAAAAGTTTACATTTTGATTATAAATGAAAAGAAATGTTAAAATATAAAAAAACAGCATGCATGAATCATCGGCTGAATATTAAACCCTAAAACCGACTTAAAACCAGTCCGAATTTTTTATGACGGTATCTTGATGTTGTCGATACGTGACGGCCATTATTGAGTAAGGACGTTAACTCTTCAACCAAAACTGAAATATTTCCAACATAGAATGTTACAATATATACAGCAAGTAAAAAATAACGTTGTCAGGTTTATAAAATAAAAACGAAGAGCAGTATCGTTAACTTTTGCCACCAATTATTTGATTTAAGAAAGAATTTCAATTAAAGGAGATACATTAGAAGCAAGGACATAGCGAAATTGAGTAAATGTTAGGCCTGTTATTGTATTGCCGGATTTTATTGTCAAGGTTCGTTGACTTCTACTGATACACCGAGGCTTACAGTAACCAAGGCGGCATCATGAACTTTGAAACCTCCGAAGTCATGACATCAAATAAATGATGTAATGGTAATATTAGCCGTTTCCCTACAAGGAAATATTTGACATTCATTGACCGAAGAGCCAGTAGTTTTGCTTGTAGAGAATTATAAAATATCTCTCTTAAGACAATTGTTTTTAAAAAAAATAGGCTTTTCAAGTGCAGTAGCTGTTATCGTGCTTTGCAAAGAAGGTTTCCTTCCTAACCTTTTGTTTAAAGTTGTGTGGAATGCCAACATTATCTTCTCTTCGAATAACATGTGTTATCCATTTTTATAGGAGAAACAAGAAACAAACACCAAAAGAAAGCTGTGAAGAGCCATAATCATCCATGTCCGGAAAAGACATGGCATAGGGAGAAAGAGAAAGGAAAAAATATATATTGGGAATTCAAATATCTGTTAATAAACCATAAGCTATGAGGTTCCAAGACTGATGATGGTTTAGACTTTTATCGCTAAGACAATACTGTAGTATTTGAGTTAACGCAGGTTAGCTATAAGTGCAGCGATGAGCCGGTATTGAGAGTGTGTTTTGGGGGGATTTCTTAAATAGTTCAGCAGATTATACAGTAGCATACGATATCTGTCTATATTTCTGGCGACAAAGATGAGGACAATAGTCCGAATAATGTAAATAAAGTAGCATACGATTTCGTAACCAAATCCCATCAAGAGGGCAGCTTATAGCATATTTTTATTTTTCTTAAATATTATTCGCCAAATTATAGGTGTTCATTATATGGCGGGAAATACGTTATGTATGAGAGACTTGTGACGTAAAGTTCCATCTGTTTCGTTGATAGATCGTTGTGAACACAAAATGCATGAGTCAGTCAAAAAGACCTCCTAAGACGTGTGTCTTATGTCTTCAGTTCTCAGGGCAATATTTGACTGGATCAAATCAAAACATTCCGTCTTTGAATGCTAAAGTTTTAAAATGTTTTCATAACAGGATTTTTGCGATTAATTAATTTTGTTAATCAAGTATAGCAAAGGAGTAAAGAATATTGAAGAACATTTTAAGATTCATGAATTTCACAAACAAGATCCATAGCTAGAATTTTATTCATTATTGTGCTGGACAAGGAAGTTCTAAAGCAGATATGTCTTTGTCAGATTGAATTCGTCTTAGAGCTGAAACAAGTGTCTTCTATAGAAGAAACACTCAAGGCCAAACCAGAACAGTGGAGAGAGACAACCCGTCGCTACTCTATCGCTGTTTCCATGGAAAGTGTTCAGATGAACTACATTTCAGAGATCCACCAACCCTAACCTTGCTCGAGCCCGTCACGCCACATACACCAAACCGAATCACTCTCATTCCTTTTGTCCTCCATTGCTTAGAATGAAGTTCCAATGGAACAGCTTATTCCAACAAATCGCTACTTTATAGAACCGATTCCCAAGAGGATGCTTTCCCGACCACTACAATCTTAAGCTGTTCACGGTTTAACAGTTATCGTTCCAACATATCCTCATAAACTGCACATCTTTCATCTTACCGCTCGCATAACAACCTCCTAATCCTCTACCTTGAGTGGCTCTTGAGTTTCTATACCGTGAACATTAGTAAAATGTATGTATATAAAATATAACAAGATTTTGCTATATATTTATGGGGAAGAGTGTTCAATAACAGGGATACAGCGTTTGTAGTTATAGACAGTGTAGACAGAAATCATATGGTCACTTTTATTTAAATAAAATATTTAAATAAAACATATGGTCTCTTATTTAAATAAAGTATTCACCACAGGAGATGTTATCTTGAAGTGCATATGATATATTTAATGCGCGCACACACACACACACACATATATATATATATATATATATATATATATATATATAAACAAACGATGAAAGTGAAATTTTTTTAAAGTGTTTTTTTAACACTTCAGTATATATTTACGCAACTGCTTTTAATTCCAGCGTTCTCACGTTTGATGGTACAAATTTCAAATCACTCAAGATGACGTCATATAAACGGTCAAACTTAAATTTTATATATATATATATATATAGATATATGTGTGTGTGTGTGTTTTATATATATATATATAAATAAAATCGCATTCTTTTTGGTGCGGTCACGTTTCCAATAACCGTTACACATGATGTCACAGTAGACTTTTTCAAACTTTCAGCTTTCTAAAGAATACCAGTATATAGATAATGCCTACCACACAGATACCATATTGGTTCTTGAAAATGACTAAGACGGTCAAAAGTACTTGAATAAAACAAAAAAAACATCATATTATATATATATATATATATATATATATATATACACACACACACACATACACATACAGGGGTTGGACAAAATAATTGGAACAGGTGCAAAATTCACTCCTATATTTCAAAGACCTATTATATTAAGAACTTTAACAAAAACTTCGTAATTGCAGGTTATATCTATTGTAAATACGTTTATTTATCTATTTTACTGTCTTTGTCTTATTTATTTTTAGAATTTAGTAAAATTTAATCTAGATGCGTGACCTCTCCGAGTTAAAAAAAAATAGCTAATTGTTGGAGCTCGCATGGCAGGGGCCTCGATCACTAAGGTTGCTGAACTGTTTGGGTTTTCAAGAGTTACCATATCAAGAACACTGATGCAATTCGAGAGACAGAGCAAGACCTCTAGTAACCGTGGCAATTCGGGCCGGACTTGCAAACTTAAACGCAATGTGGCAAAAAATCATCGGACAAATGCGGCCAAAGTGACTGCTGAGTTGAATAACCATCTGAATAGTTCAGTTTCTACTAAAACTGTTCATCGTGAGCTCCATAAGGCTGCATACCATGGAAGAGCCGCTGTGAAGAAGCCTCTTCTCTCCATTCGCAACATTCAAAAGAAGTTGAAGTGGTGCAGAGATAATAATGCCTGGTCTGCAGACCAATGGAAGCAAGTCATATTCTCAAACAAGTCCAGTTTTTCTCTTTTCCCAACTTCAGGGCGAGTTTATGTGTGGAGGCAGCCCAAAGAAGCTTACAACCCTGACTGCCTTCTTCCAACAGTGAAGCATGGAGGTGGATCAGTGATAGTTTGGGCCGCCATATCATGGAAATGTCTCAGTCCAATAGTTGCCCTGCGTGGGAGAATCAACAGCAAAGATTACCTGAACATTTTGGGAGATCATGTTCATCCAATGACCCAGACTTTATCCCCTGATGGTGACTGCATCTTCCAAGACGATAATGCTCCAATACATACCGCTTGAGTGGTTAAGAATTGGCATGAAGAGCATGAAAGTGAGCTGGAACACATGGAGTGGCCTCCCCAATCTCCAGATATCAATATTATTGAACATTTGTGATGCATTTTGGAGCAACAAGTTAGGAGCCGCTATCCTCCACCGTCGTGTCGTAAAGAGCTGGAGAAGGTTTTAATGGAAGAATGACTGAAAATTCCTCTGGATGAAGTCAGGAAGCTGTATGGTTCCATTCCTAGACGTATTAAAGCTGTCTGTGAGGCTAAAGGAAGACCAACTCTATATTAAATAAATTTTCTTTGAATTTAACAAGTGTTCCAATTATTTTGTCCAACCCCTGTATATATATATATATATATATATATATATATATATATATATATACAGGGGTTGGACAAAATAATTGGAACATATATATATATATATATATATATATACAGGGGTTGGACAAAATAATTGGAACACTTGTGTGTATATATATATATATATATATATATATATATAATTTCGGTAGTTCTTCTCTAACACTTTCTTTTCTCACACTTCCCACCCGTGGAATTCCCTTTCGATTTCTTGTTTCCCTGATAACTATAATCTTCAAAAATTTAAATGCAACATCAATCGCCATCTTTTGTTTTCTTGAACCCGGTTTCTTTTTATCCTTTCCTCAATCCTCCCGTTCTCTTTCACTCCCTGCACCCCCGACCCCCCCTTGCCTTTATTGCCTTGTTTGGGTTAAAAGAAAAAGGATTCTTTTGTATCGAAGAAACATTCAGAGTTGCTTTTTCGCAATTGTGCTACAAAAAAAAGTGAATCATTTTCATTTTCGAAGATATATAATAACAAAGTCCTTTTTTTACGATTAGGATTTTTCTACTTGAAGTGTTCTCAAAATATTTTCGCAAGAATTTTTAGCGGAGTCAGTGGAGGCATCATGTTCGATATCATTTGTAAATTTTCACCAAAACAAATATAAACTACACCCAGAAAAAAAAAAATCATGAAACAAGATTTGGAATCGAAATCATTTAAAACATTTTATTTCAACCAGGTCGCTTCTTTAACATGGAATTGAAAAAAAAAAATCGGATTTCACCGTAGACATCAGGATATACAAGTAACTCAACCATTTTAAGAGCAATATGGAGGTATTCAAGGAGGAACGAATTCATTGTTTACGTCTATTTTTGGAATTCTTCCTCTCCTTAAAACGGCGGTAGTCTGAGAGATTTCATTATACTTATTATTATATTCTCCTTACTGCATCTGTGGTATTCCGAAGCAATCATTCGTCGATGTACTACCGAGGCTCGGCGTTGCTTAACTTCGGGGATCGTAGGCAAAGTGGCCTTGCTAAAGTTAATCTGGCAAAGGTAATAGAAAACCCAGTCGAACTCACAGCTTACTAATGTTTTCACGCTGAATGTGTGTGTGTATTTTTAAAAAATATATCCTTAAAACTGTCTACACACCTTATCACAGATTTCGTTCACGTGACATGGCCTCAGATCATTAAAAAGGCCGTCAAATTTATTCGCTATATTGAAAATAAGTTTTCAGTAAAGCAGACGTTATCCCCCTTTACCATATGGCCGGCAGTATCTGTTGCAGGTGCCTTGGTCGGTTGAAATTCTCTTCTGATATTTTGTCCGTTGTGTACCTCGTTCAGCAGTAGTTGTGAAATATTAGAAACATCTAAAATAAACTTATTTTCTGTTTATGTGCCGTGTCCCTTCAGGGCGTAAGCGATCATGGCTCCCCACTTCCTCCTATCCTTTGTAGCTCTCAATAAGTTTTGTCCCTTTGCTAGTTCCCCCAGGCTATGTTCTGTTATCTACTTGCTTAAGCCCGCTAGGTATGTCATGCATTATTTACTCTTGTCTCTCTTTCCCTCTATTCCACCTGTGAGTATCTGAATCTCCAAGCCCTCCTTTCTCATTACGTGTCCCAGAAATTTCAGCTGCGTGTTCCTGATGTTAAGTATAAGCTTCCTGCTTGTTTGCATTCTCTCCAAAAGCTCATCATTGCTCACATGTTCAGTCCATGATATCTTTAGCATCCTTCAGTAGAAACATACCTCTGCCGCCTCGAGTCTCTTTGAGGAGATTGTCCAACATTCGCTGCCGTAGAAGACAGATGTCACGTAGCAGCTCAGTACTCTTTTCTTTGTTACCAAAGAAATTCTCCTGTCTCGTAATACTCTGTCGAGCTTTTGGAATGCGTCTTTGGCCATCCCAATACGTCTTCGGATCTCAGCGTCGCACTTGCCGTCCTCTGTCAAAACACTTCCCAGATAAATTAAATAAATAATAATAATAAATTAAATTTCCGCACCCGCTTGATTTTAGTATCCCTGGCCTTTAAATCACATTTCGGGCTTATCCTTTTGCTGATGACCATGCATTCTGTCTTCTTGTAGTTTATGCTTAGTCCCTTCTCGCTTACCTTCGCTACCTTCCGTAAGAGGTTTTGTAATTTCTTTTACAATAAAAAAGGAAAGATAAAAATCATTTAGTTTCGAAAACCTAGTGCTACATATCATTTGAGACGAATAAAATTGCTGTATGTTATCCATCATCTTTTACATGAACAGTGGATGCTGAGCAATCTCCTCACTGATGAGAACAGTAGCAAAAATGTGGTTTTACAGAAGGATACTGAAATTAGCAATGGGAGAAAAACTGCTAAGAGCCTCACGAGATCATGGCTCTCCACAACTTCCTATGTTCTGAAGAGATGCGATATATAGAAGAGAAGTAGGTGGGATGAGTGGACTATTTCTCGTATAGTTGCGTGTACAACTTTGGGCAGGTAAGGTATAATGAAACCTCTCAGACTACCGCCGTTTTAAGGAGAGGAAGAATTCCAAAAATAGACGTAAACCAGGAATTCGTTCCTCATTGAATACCTCCATATTGCTCTTAAAATGTTTGAGTTAGTTGTATACCCTGACGTCTACGGTGAAATTCAATTTTTAAAAATTCTATGTTAAAGAAGCGACCAGGTTGACTGGCTGGGGATTATGAATCGGAGAGCTGAGTTCCAATTCCCGTTGGGTTCGTTATATTCACTTACGCGCAAATACTCTTGGGAAAGGTAGGAATCCATCTGTACTCCCACAGCTATGGGTTAATTAGTAAGATTTGTATCACTAAACAATTATTATCTCCAAAAAAACAAAATTCTTATAATCTAAAAATATTTTCTGGCTTTAAATAGCCTGCAAAGGGTTGATAAGCCGTAAAAAATGAATCAATCAAACTTTATCAAACATTCATGTTTTTATGTTTTTTTAGCTTATTAACTCTAACGACTGACAGCCATATTTAAGAAATTTTGAAACTTTATTGCTTCTATTTTCTGTATAAAAAAGGATTCGAATATTTACAATTAACGAATGTAAGAAAATTTGCTTTTTAAATTATTGAAAGTAAAAATGCCTACAACAAGCTGACATAAAACAAAAGAAATCAAAACCCATATACTAGCAGCCTGATTTCCCCTACTTACTAATATAATTTTTCTTTGCTCTGCTAACATGAGGCATGTACAATTTTAGCATCGAATCATGCCTCGTGCTGTCATAACAATTGAATATCTCAATAATAATAATAATAAATAAAAAGAAAGGGGTGATCAGGTCACGTGTACCCAATAAATATATGAAATTATATTGTGTTTAATATTCAGGAATAGGCAGTAATTATTATTATTAATTTCGTATGTATATTTTGAATCATTTTTTTCATTCTTTTTTAATTTGCCACAAATCTCGAGATATACAAGAGCACAAGATCAAATATGGCAGCAATACTCAATACACTGACGAATGGTACAAGATGGATCCTGATCTTGCCTTATGATTTACACTATTTACATTGTTCGAGCTATTGTCCTATATCGTCATCTTTGTTGTCATATTCACGACGTTTCGGCCTTCTTCAGGTGATATACGTTGGAATTTCAAAACGAACCCTTTATTTCGTTCACCGATGTAGATTGTTCTAGTTCCACGTGCCATGCCTTTTATTTTGGATATCTCAGTTTCAGTTATTTCCCTTTATTAACTCAACTCTCTTTGTTCACCTCCGCTGTGGCCAGGTATTGAACTCACAACTCTTTGGGTCAAGTCACTGGATTACGTCAACCAACGCTTTTATCAACTGGAGATATCAGTGTATGAATTTTGGGGACATATAAACCTAATGTCTCAGTAACCATTTTTTACCATTTGTTGTTGTTAATGTTTTTTTTTTCTAGTGCTGTGTATTACTGGTTCCCATATTGCAGTCATATCTATCATGTGAAGAAGGCCGAGGCGTACAACGGCCGAAACGTCGTGAATATTACAATAAGGATGAAGACAACAGTCCGAACAATGTAAATCGTATAAATAGTTACAATAACTCATCAGAGAAATATGGTCAAATGTTTATTACTAATTTTCTTAATAAAGCCATCGGCTGAGTTCGAAAACATTTTGGTTATTTTCTTTGAATTGAACTCACAACTCTTTGGGTCAAGTGACTTTTGGATTACTTCAACCTACGCTTTTATCCACTGCGCCATGTGTCCTTGTGGACTAAATAAAGGGCTCGGTTTGAAATTCCAACGTATATCACCTGGAGAAGGCCGGAGCGTGTAACGGCCGAAACATCGTGAATATGACAATAAAGATGAGGACAATAGTCCAAAAAATGTAAATAGTGGAAATAGTTCCAATATCTCATATAGACAGATACTGTTGAGATTTATTCCACTGTTTAAGAAAAAAAACTAATGTCAACTGAAACTAGTATACCTACTAAAAACAATGTTTATAGTAATAACAAGATTTGTGCATAATATAAAGATACACCATTTTGACTATAAAATGCAGCAATTAGTAATTTTAGAAATACAGACAGAGTATCCTTTACCCGAAATTCCAAAATTCGAAAACCTCCAAAATTTCCGTCGTTGACACGACTTGCTACAAATGTAAAATTTCAGAAAGCAACATGGCTACCCGTCGCATGATTATTGCGTTGCAGTCTTAGAAATAAAAAGGCTGATTTTTTTCAGTTCTCATTACATTTAACTGGAATCAGAATCCATGTTTTGTTTTTATACAAATACTGTACCTGTATGTATTGTAACATTTTAATCAAAACACGACATCGTTGGTAGAAACTGATAGCTGACCGAATTTTCTTTCTCACCCTTACAGTGATGTCATCGATGATTTACCCGCCCCCAGTTCCTCCAGTTAGTGTTTAGTGGTGCATTTATCTATTTTTGTAAGTAGTGATCATGTTTTTTGCACACGTACAGAAAGTACAAAACATTATTTTTACGTGAAATCTTAATTTCACCACATAAACATTTTTATATAAAACTACCTTCAGGGTATACAGTGTAACCCGGATATAAGAGACCCTGATATAAGAGAAACCCTGATATAAGAGAGATGTTCTCTGGTCCCAAATTAGAGCCATACTTACCTAAACAAAATAGACCAAAACCGGATATAAGAGAAACTCGGATATAAGAGACTTCTCCGGTCCCGACAACTCTCTTATATCCGGGTTACACTGTATATCTATAAGCTGTGTTATGAAATGTAAAGGGATATTGTGTTTATGCTTGGGTCCCATTCCCAACCTGCCTCATTTTATAGATGCTAAATTACTTACAAATTAAAATAGCCCAAAATTCCCAAATACGAAAAAATAAAAAATAAAAAAAATCTGAAAACTGAAGCACTTCCGGTCGCAAGAATTTCGGATAAAAGATTCTCAAGCTGTATATTGAAAATCAAAAATAAAGTGATTGCCAACGACCCGGCAAAATGCACGTGATCCTAACAAAACAAAGATAGTAGAACATATTACTATACTATATAAGGTTTATGGCCATATCACGTTCAAACATCGGTTCCCTTGCGATCACCGAAGTTAAGCAACGACCAGCCGAGTCAATACTTAGATAGGTGACCGCTTGGGAATGACAGGTGCTATAAACTCGGATGTACGGGTGATGTAATAGATAAGGACACAGAATTGTTAATCGGGGAGCCGAGTTCCAATTCCAGTCGGGTTCGTTATATTCACTTATACACAAATACCCTAGGGAAATTATGAAACTACCCCTTTTCCCCCAACTATGGGTTAATTATTAAAACTTGTACCACTAAATCATCATTATCTACAAAAATTTTAAAAATTCTAAGATTAAAAATAAATAAAAATTTCTGGCTTTAAATAACCTGTAAATGGTTGATAAAAAGCTGTAGAAAACAGATCGATCAATCAATCAATATACTAATTACTAAGTATAGTATAACTCAATGTATGAATGATTAATATTGAATGTTAATTCCGTTTGGAATTACACAAAAAGGCAAACGCACTCTCGCAGATACGCAAATTGTTAAATCGGAATGTGATATTAGTCTTTTAAAACAATGCTAATTAATTTTCTTGTGATAACTTTAGCGTCATTTCTCATGGATAAGTTATTCTTATGATATAGAGAAAACTACGTGTTTCCAGTACGGAGGTGCTCTTTAAATGCATTGAAGGTGGTGGTGGCATTTTTTTGCTTCGGGAAAATAGTATATATTGGGAATTTAATATCATAACAGCTACAAGCCGCCACGGTAATTTCACAAGACTTGGTTATCACGTACTGCTCCTGGCCTCCCCTTTTTCGTCATGCCGTATATCCTGCTGCGAACTCTGGAGTCCGTTTGCCCAGATTGCCTCGTGCAATAAACATGGTCTCAATTCCCTAGTACGTAACTGAACGAGCGACGAAGTGATACGTAAACTCTTTGAAAGGAAGAAGGACGTCAGGGTGTCTAAATAAGTGGGGTTAATCGGGAACCAACGAAAATATAGTGTTCGCATTTTGAGAAACATATATAACATCGCCCCCTTTCATCCATTCTTAAATGAAGAGAGAGTCAGTTGACTGCGAGTGGGTGATGGAGGAATGGCACAGAGGAGGAGGTTATTAAAGTGTAAAAGGTTGTCAGGTTTAAATCGGCAAAACGTTTGTGGGTTTAGGGGAGGAAATAGGTTAATCCAGTGCATTTTGTTGGCGTTTCCGTATATTGATACTTTTTTTCTACTTTAAAATTTGCTTGAAATTGGTAATTACGTGAAATCCTTGATTAATATTCTTCTCATGCCTGGAAGAAAAAGTAAATAAAATGTTTATTTACTCACGCGAGAAATAATTACACTATATTGTCCCAAACCCTTTACTACTGTTTCTGTGTGTCGTGTCCCTTCAGGACGTGAGCGTTCACGGCTCTCCACAATCTCCTATCCTTTGTAGTTCTTAGTAACGTTTTTTTTTTTTACCATCCCACCCACTCTTCGTTCTGCCATCCATAACATAAGAAGGTCAGAGGTCGTTTGCCCTTTTGCCACTCCACTGTCTCTTTTGTCTTCGGTGTTCCAAGGGAGTGTCAAATTTTCCAAACACCCCTTCCTCATGATATTTTCCGGTAATTTCAGTTGTGTCTTTCTGAGTATAAGTGTCTTTTTTGTTTCCATTTTACTCAAGAGTTCCTCGTTTCTTACAAGCACCGTAAATGGTGCAAAGTAGAATTTTTTTTATTGAAAATTAACTATTCTCAGTATTACTAAAAAAAAATGGTATGTTTTAATCTTTCTTTGTGGTCATTCAACTCTTGATTCTATTGTTTAGGTGCGCAAACTATTATGGGCACTACCTTAATACATACTTTTTACTTTTTTATATGTAAAACTAATTAAGTTCCTTGTCCGAATTCTTTTTTTTTTGTCGTTAATTTTTGGTCAGTTCTTGTATTGATCAAAGGCTTTTTTCAAATTCTTTTAAGGAGACATTGGATGACTCACGAGTCTCAGATTTATATATATAATGTATATTTGAGAACTGTTTTATTTTATTTTTTAAATTAGATTCTTTAACTAGTTTCGGCCAACTTGGCTATCATCAGGAGAAAAAAATTCCTGTTTGTTAGTAGCAGTGAACTACAGGGGTGAATGTCTGTTTCTGAAGAAGGTGGACTTTGCCTGTGGTTTTCATTTGTTTTTTTATCGTTAATTTTTGGTAAGCCCTTCTATTGGTCAAGGCCTTTTTCAAGTTCTTTTAAGGAGACATTGGGTGACTCACGAGTCTTAGATTTATTTGAGAACTGGGCAGTAACCTTTCTTTTAAACATCTTTCACTTAAATGTGACAGAAAATGAAAATTTAAATAATAAATAAATAAAAAAATAATTAAATTTTCCTTGTCTGCCATATTTAACAAAATATATAGACATACAACACCTTTCAAAATAGTCATACACTATTGAGCCAATATTGGCAAAACACATACAAATTTTTGCAAGTTAAATGTTAGTGGCATTCAGTAGGAAATAGATATTTATTGTATATAAGAATACAATTATGGCACAAGGCCGAAAAAGGGGAGGGGTTGAGGCTGGTCTTCACTAACTATTCTATACCTAGCTAATTCGATTCACGACCCATTCACTCATTACAATTTACCCATTCACCACAAAAACTCGTCCGTCGCCAACCAATCCTCCATACACCATAATACCACATCCTCTCAAGGGGGGAGCTACAATAAGCGCCCCGTATCATAAAAATTTAATAATCATAAATTATATATAAAAATCTAAAGATGAAAAATGAGTGGGACGGGAGATGAACTTAATAACAAACTAAACATAACTGATGTTAGTAGGGCCCTTCCAACCCTCAACAAATATAAGCATAAAGTTGAATTAACAACCTCAGAATTTAGCGATCAATTTATCCACTGATATAAAGTTGTTCCTGGCAGACTTTGAATAATGGTTTATGTTCAGGATAGAAATCTTTGGCGTTTCTTGGCTCAGTTGCCCAAATTCTCACTTTTCGTCTTCAAGCAAATCTGCGGTTTGATGTAATTAGAAACGAAATATTATTTCAGCATTTTATCATGTTTTTTTATGCTGGCGTCGACCTAATTAGAAACGCCTTCTCAAGACATGTAATGCCTTTTTATGCCCTGCTAAAACCAGATTAGGTTGACGACGGAATTAGGTTCGTCTGTACTTATATCTAACAGTAGATATAGTTGAAATACTCTCGCCACATTTTGGGTCATTTTAAAAAATATATTGTTTTGCTAAGAACTCATTTATATAATTTATCAAATGTACATTATTTGGATCTTTTCTGTTAATTTACCCCAAATAATGTCTGATCTCAAATATTAAATCACTTTAAAAAAAACTATCAATTTTAAATCAAAGTTTGTTTCCACTCTTTTGAAATTATAAATTAAAAATCAAAATTTGTTTGGCTTGCCTCGCAATAACACCAACCCTAAGGATGAAAAATACCAAAAATCTAGGAATTATACACATTTCGCAAGTGTGGGTGTTAGTCGAGGTACTTACGAGGAATATTTACAATAAAAAAACAATCTGTTCGGCTTGTTTATCAGGATGATCGCGAATGCTGACCCCGCGCTTAGAAATAACCCAGACTTGGGGCGATCGCAATGGTCAACCCAACCGGAGTGCAATGGAAGGGCCTCGCTCTGGGAGAATTTGGTGTGAATTTTAGTAAATATAAATTCTTTTTATTTTGGGATGAATTAATAGAAAAGATCCCATTATTTTTTTCTGGAAAAAGTTCTATCGATCTTTGGTATGGTAATAATGTGTGGATTTAGAATTACGAGATTATCTTTAGTTTATTCCCCAAAGACAGAATACAATTATATTGTATTCAATTATGCATTCACCATTATTTGCAATGATTCGTTGCCACTTATTAGGCAGCACCTCGAAGAACCTCCGAGTAAAATTCAGTAGCATTTGATGCGGAAAAAGTTTTCGCCAAACTCTTGAATCTGGTGTTCTTCAATAAATGATATTTTTTAATATGGTACGCACAATAGCCTAATATGAAAATGGTAGTCTGATTTTCTGGATGTTGATTTTAACCAAGAAGAGAAAAACAAAGAATGACAGAACATGGAGAAAAATGACAGTCTAAGATTCTTAGAAAAGAAGCCGTACGTGAGAGAAAGCAAAAGATGCGGACATCGTATCGTCATAGATAAAATAAAAGATTCCGTTTCACCAGAAAAAAAACGATAGATATCTGAGGAAGGCATTTTAATTTTAGCTGTTTTCATCACAACTACTCTGATCGCTCGTCTACAGGCAAGGTTGAAACATACTTTCAGTTTAGTCACAGACAACTTTATGTTCATATTTTTTAATATCCTAAAGACAATGGTCTAACAGATAAAATCGGTAATCTGGTTGCAGAGTGTTGATTTTAACCAAAAAGTGTACAACAGAGGAAAAGACAGAGAGACAAATCACGGAGAAGAATGACAAAATCTGAGATTCTTAGAAACGAGTCCGAACATAAAAAACCACCAAGTAGCCGATTCCTAATCATACCCGAAATACTGATAATACAAAATCACAAACGAAGAGTTATACCCATATCGATGGTGAGTCCTAAGCGTAGCTTAGATGTTGCCCAAGACCGAAAGTATGGGGCACTTCTATTTAATCGTATGCCATGAGATAAGCTTACAAAGAAAGCATATCTATCTATCTATCTATCTATCTATATCTCGGTGGGCAGAAGAATTTGCCCTGGAGATTTTTTGAGTTACCTTGAAAATAACCACCTTTTGCGCTGATAATGTAAAAATCGTTTGCACTGGAGGGAGGCACCCACCACCTGCCAAACCACGTCCGCTTCGTACGCCTATGGCTACATCTAATAACAAAGATCGTATCACTTGAATTCTTGAAACAACAATCACAATAATAAAAGTGGGTAACATATGTCACTAGAAGAGAAACTGAGGATATAATCAAGCAGTTAGCTTTCCACACGACCATAAACAAAAAGTTTGGAAGGAAACTACCATTGATACGAGAAAGAGCGATAACAGTGGAACTGATAAATCTATTTCCTAAAAAACTGTTTCAGGAAAGATTTTATAAATTTCAACCGACTGTAGTATTAAATGTCCGGTATTTCTTGAATGGAAACGGTCAATTTCACCATTACCATTCACCCAAGAAACATTGAACAAAACAATAATTATGTTTATTTATCAACTTCTTTGTATGTAACTTTGGCATGATGTTTATCTGCACTAGAAACTGTACCGTAATTGGAAGTTCCAAATTTGGTTGGGGCTATTTGTATTAATTTTAAACTAATACCTTTGGGAAAGGCTTGAATCCATTCTTCCCTGCGTTCTGTTCCATTGCTTGAAATCTTCATGAAAATGTTTTCTAGCATGTCATGATTGCTGACGAAACTGTGAGTGTGCGAGTACGCACTTTGGTAAACCATTCCCGTAGGCTGTAATAATTGTAAAAAGCTGTTAAACACTTTTTCAATCTTGACAGCGGGAGGGGTGCAGTATTTTATGTAACTTTATAACCAGATACGCTTAAGAGCGTGGCTTAGTGCCACATCACGTTGAAACACAATCATCAAAATTAAGCAACGATGAGCTTGGTCAGTAGCTCGATCGATGACCGCGCTTGATAATATCAAGTGTTGTAAGCTTGGATGTGCGGATGGTGTAATGAATCGGAATTATTAATCGGCGAACGGTGTTCCAATTCCCGTTGAATTCGTTATATTCAATTACGCGTAAGTACCTTTGGGAACGCTATAAATCCATCTCCCACTGCTATAGGTTAATTATCAAAACTTGTCTAACTAAAACCATTATTATCTCAGAAAAATTTCTTACAATCTAAAAATAGTTTCTGACATTAAATAACAAGTAAAAGGTTGATAAGCCGCAACAAAAAACAATCTAATAAAATCTTAACAGTGTGATTATATATATATATATATATATATATATATATATATATATATATATATATATATATATATGAGAGAGGTATCAAAATCTACATATAATTCTGTGACTTCTGTTAGTCTATCCGTCACACCCTCTAAAAATAGCTATACATTGACCGATCGAAATTAAATTTTGGGGAGATGTGCAAACAGGTAATTGACTACAGAGTACAGTTGATTTTACCAGGGTGCGTAGCTTAGTACAATAAATTTTCATTCATTTTTGGGAAAAATTGAGTGTTATAATTTAACATAAAAAAGACTCCCACTATTTTAAAACAAAATTAATTATTTAAATAACAATTTATTTAATAAAAATACAATATTATTTTTGGCATATCTTTTCTTTAAGTTTTTACATCCAAGAATCCAGTTTCCAGTTCGCCATTTGTTTGCAAGAATTATAAACAAATCACAAAGCCAAACGCTTCAAAAAGTTGGAATTTGAATCCAGAAAGAAACATTTACGCATGTCCAGTTGCATGTTGCATGCTCAAGAGTAAGAAATCCTAAGAATGTATTTTTCCCTGTTAAAAAGGGAAAATAATTTTCTTAAAAAATATCGTTTATCATGAAATCCTATAAAATTAAACTAAAGAAATAATTAAGCCACGAAATAGGGCTTTTGTCAAAGTATTTTCCAAACAAATCAGTTTATTCAAATTTTATCGATTGATTTTCGAAATTGAAACGAAATGTTAGCGTTAACTTCAACAATACTAAATACTGCGAGGATTTCAACACGCGTAAGCATGTTGCAAAAAAATAATAATTTTTTTTTTTTACACTTAGCGATTTGACTTTAGCTAAGTAGAAATTAGCTCAGAGAATAATATAACAACCATTTAAAAAAAAACATTGTTAATATTACACCTACGTATATTAATGTATTAATAAGACAGAGCTAACATGCAATAAAAAAACCATTAGCTACATTTGTTTTTTATAACGGTAGCAACTCTGAACAATCGTTGCAATCCAAATTAATGATTACGATTTGCGGATAATACAACGGTGAGCGGTTCCTGTGACTAACACTCGATTTCAGAGTAAAAGTACACATGAATATTTTGTTTTTTCTGCAAGTATCATTTTACGATGAAGAAAATTTATAAATAACATCCTCTCAAGTAATCACTGTTAATTTGAGGCCTTCTGGAATTAAAAATTCTTCGAATATTTCTAATAAATATAAAATAAGAAATTTCACTGAGTGTAACTTCCTTATGTCGTCAGAACGTATCGACTAAAGAGAAACGATGGACTATTCTGGACGATTCTTGAACAAATGGAAACTTCCCAAACTATGAAATGGTGAATGTAATGTTATTTTATTTTTAGTTCCTTCTTCATTTACGTGCTGTATCGATTCAGGACTTCATGGTGATCATGGTTTTCCACAACTTCCTTTCTTTTGTTGCTCTTAATAAAGTTTCTTTTTTTTTCTATCTCTCCTAATCCAAATCATGCCAACGAAACACACAAGCTTGCTCGGTCAGTTAATTTCTATTTTCCTCTTGAATCCAGTATATCTTCATTATTCATATTCTCTCAGCCTTCTTTTCATGTTATGTGGCCTAGAAATTTCAATTCTCTCTTCTTTCTGGTTCTAAGTGTTCTTTTGTTTCCCATTTTCCGTCACTGCATTTTTAGTTTAATATTCGATAAGTTTTGATATTTTATAAATACACACCAATTGCAAAATTACTTAAATATTCCAGCCATTTTGAGATGGTAAGTGTAAGCCAGGAATTCTGAATTAAACAAGTAATTATATATTACAGTCGAAATTCGATTCTATCTACCATGTCTATAATCCTTGTGCTACATAGCTTCGCCTTTCCACACACAAACACCAGGTTGTCCCGAAAAAAGACTCACTTTTTGACCTCCTATAACTTCTTGAATTTCTTCCTTTTCAATTGTATGCATTTAATTTAATTTCATATTTAATTTAAATCATTGATCATCTTTGAAAATCAATAAACATTAAAATTTCTTAATTTTAACCATTAATCTTGTTTGCAAGTAAATAAACACTGCATTTATTGTCATTTAATTGATCGATTCAGTTTTTACGACTTATCAACCCATTGCAGGTTATTTAAAGTCAGAATATATTTTTAGACTGTAAGAATTTTTTTCTGGAAATAATGATTTAGTGATTCAAGTCTTACTAATTAACCCATAGCTGTGGGGGGGAGGAGGTGGAATTATACTTATCCCGAGGGTATTTGCGTGTAAGTGAATATAACGAACCCAACTGGAATTGGAACTCGGCTCTCTGATTAACAATTCTGATCAAGTATCCATTACACTACCAGCACATACAAGCATACAGCAGCAGGTATTCCCAAGCGGTCACCTATCTCGGCACTGACCAGGCTCGATGTTGCTTAACTTTGGTGATCGTACAGGAAGCGCTGTTTCAACGTGATATGGTCGTAAGCCTTTAGTTTCATTTGAAGTGTGAATACATTTTGGGGGACACTCTATAATAATTTTAACGTGCGCTTATGGGTAAAGGTGCAAAATACAAGGGGTAGAGCGTATTTAAATATAAATGTAGACATTTGGGGTCAACATCAAGTGGAGAAACGTCTGTTTCATTCATACTTGAACGTAATCTTCAGACCATAAAGATAGCGTTCAAGAATAAAACAGACTATTGCCACTCTGTGTTGACCTCAGTGTCCACTTATATATGCGTATATTCCTATATACAAGTTTGATTAAAGACGAAGGAAACTTTTTTTGTTAAAGATTTTTTTGAAAAATTCTATATTTCGTTTCTAGTTCCCTGTACACATGTGCGCATGCGTATGTAAACGAGACGAATCGCCGAAAGCGCCAGATCAGAAGCTTACTGAGTTGTTACATAAACCATCTGCTGTTCAACATTTAATCGGAAGTAAACAAAAATGCAAATAAATTTTTTTGCCTACGACCTTTAATTAAATGTGTATATATTATAGTAAACACACACATACACACACACACATATATATATATATTGAAGAAAATATTTTCCTTTAGCTAACGTTACTCAATACAGACATTAAACATGTCTTCCAATTCACAAGGTCGTTTGGTTATGACGTCAGCAGCAAAATATCACTTTACAGTTTGCTTCCAGTCTGCTTTTCAATTTAATGTAAGGTTATAAACCTCGCCACTGGAAGAGCCTAGAAAGGATATAATTGGTTCTCTTTCAGTTAAGGCCGGACGTCTTAGGAAATTTTCCCAAGACGGGGACCGAGGATTCTGTCGACACCATCTACGCTGTTCTTGTGGCTATCTCGATTTCAGAGTAAAAGTGCACATGAATATTTTGTTTCTTTTTCGCAAGTATCATTTTACGATGAAGAAAATTTATAAATAACATCGTTTCAAGTAATCGCTGTTAATTGGAGACGTTCCTAAACTTTAAAAATCCACGAATATTTCGAATAAAAATAAAGAAATTTCAATTTTAACTTTTTCAGTTAAAAAAAACGAAAATTATGTTGTTATCGTATTTAATGCGTACTATACAGAAGCAAACGTATTTATTGAACAAAGTAACTAATAATAACAAAACAAAAGTCATTGAAACAAAGCAAGTTCAGTCGACCAATGATGACAATTCCGGAACAACGTAACTATAAACATTTTTTTCTATCCTCTGCCAGCTGCAATGATGGAGAAAGCATTACCTCGAACCATCGCCTGTGAGACACGCTGCAAGAGCCACTCCGTTTCGCGAGGCTCGTTCCTTAATCGAGAATAAAGATCAACTGAGTACTTTCTGTTCTGGTGCAAGCCTGTTGGTGTCTGATGACAGTTTAGAAAAGGGATGTCTTACAATAGCAACTCCAAGGATTTTGTGGTCAGTGTTTAAGATCTTTGGTTATACATGTAGTGTAGTAGTTACGGCACTGAAAGTTCGTTTAAAGTGAAGAATTCAAATTTTAACAGAAACAGTTGTGCTCACTTTCGCGCAAATACCGCTTGAAATATATATATCCATCCAACAGTGATTCGTCATCATCTAGGTCTTTATTTCTAGAATGATGAAATACAAGGTGTCCATAAAGTTCGTATGCACTTTAAAAAATTTATAACTTTATTTGTATTTGCGATAGAAATAATTTGTAAAAATGATTAGAAAGAAGTAATCTAAATTTTTTAATGTTTTATTGAAATTTTATTTAAGTTTCCACATGTCCTCCATCATTAGCAATACAAAGGGTAATACGATTTTGCAGTTCACGGACAATATTTGCCAACTGATTTACAGTAATGCCTGAAATCACATTAGTTATTTTAGCTATACTTAAAACTAGGTACATTAAACTTTATAACATTTTTTACAGATTATTTCTATCGCAAATACAAATAAAGTTATAAATTATTTTAAGTGCACACGAACTTTATGGACAGCCTGTATAATCATCATAACACCCTCCATGTTCAGGGTTTATAGTTGGGCAGACTAGGATCTCTAGCTTTCGCTGGCAACCAGTCTGGGAGGATATCAACACTGAATTCAAATCGGTTGAGTGTGGGGATAGCAACTCCACCCCGTAAAGACCTACTTGCAATAGAAACCACAATAGCAACACCTACTGTAGTTAGGCTGTGGCCATATTCTTTACAGGGTGATCTACAGGACTTACATATATTCGATATTTACAAAGAAGAAAAGCTTTTTGAGATTTTGACAACAACCGAAATTCAATATTTTATCAAAATATCCAAAATAGAAACTTTACTCCTAAAATTCCAAATCAATTTCATTATTTTGGTAAGTAATGATCTGGAGACAGAAAAACATCAACATCAATTTAAAAATAGAAAAATAGATTTACCATGACCATTAAGTTATTTCATTTTAATAATTTAATTTTCCATTTTAGAAAAATATTGTTTATAAGTGAGAAAAGTAAAAATGTCTTCCTCAGATATATATCGTTCCTTCTGGTGAAACGGAACCTTTTATTTTATTTATAACGATATAATGGCCGCAGCTTTTGCTTTCTCTCACGTCCGACTTGTTTCTAAGAACCTGTTTCCTCTAAATTGTTGTACACCTACACTTCTTGGTTAAATTCAACTTCCAGGAATCAAGACTATTGTTTTTATCTGTTAGGCCATTGTCTGTAGGATATTCAAATAAAAATTATTTTTACAATTTTTCCTTTGGTTCGTGATGCTTCGAATGTTTCAGCCTATTCATTCTTCAGCCTTCGTCAGGTGGATAATCTATCTCGATTGTACCCACCTGGAAACATAGGAGGGGCGGTCATAAATGTGTCTGGGTATAACCAATACTTTAAATATTCGATTTCCACAATAGCGACTTTTTTTCTGCAGCTGTTTTTTTTTTAGAAATATTTTTCTCTTTTGTTAAATTCACAAGCATCTAATGAATGGATTCTTCTAACGCCGTATTCCGCTCAAATTGATTCAATACAGTAACCATCAAAGTTTATACAGTGGATGAGTTTTATGTTGCGATTCCTTGCTTTCCTTGGAAAGTGGGAGTCTTTGTGGAAATATTTTAAGAAATTAAATAATTTGGTGGATTTGAATTCGTTATCGTTTTCCAGAAAATATGGAAAACTGTTCAGATATATCATTATGGCCCATAAAATAATTCAATGGAAAATTTTGTTAAATGAATTAATTTCCTTTTTAAATCCTTCTTCACAAGTTTAAATCAATTGACATGTTGATCAAACTTAATTACAATATTTTTCTCTCTTCTTTTGTCACTCGATATTATTAAAAAGAACATTTGCGTTATCGTAATAGCAACAGTTATTTTCGCCTTGTTAGAAAATGAATATTTTGACTCATTAATGTCTGTCGTCCCATTAGTGGGCATCATAATGCGTTTTACCAGATAATTTTACGTCTATAATTAAGACGGGATTTTGAGAAACCTATAATTAATACTGGATTTCATTTTACGATTACTACCAGATTTTACGGCGGGTATTAACGATTTAAAAATGTCATGTAAAGCCGTTGAAGCTAATTCTTCAATTTTATAAATGTTACTTGTATTTCTTTAAATTGAATTTTTTAAAATATGAAATATTAAAATGTTATGGAAATATTCTTGATGGTAATTAATATAAAAAGGTTAAAATTAAAAGTATTACTTTATTATAATTTTTGTCCTATAGAAAAAAGACTGACGTCAACATAAATAAAGAAGGGTTGACTATCGTAAAATTAGCCAATCAGATTTTACGCAGGTGGGATGTAGAATGAATTTGTCCGATAATAATAATATTTGAATAACCTACGGACAATGGCCTAACAGATAAAAAGCAGTAGTCTGGATTCCTGGATGTTGATTTTAACCAAGAAGTGTATGTATACAACGGCTTAGAGGAAACAGGTTATTAGAAACGAAGCCGTACGTGAGAGAAAGCAAAAGATGCGGATATCATATCGTCATAGATAAAATAAAAGATTCCGTTTCACCAGAAAAAAAACGATAGATATCTGAGGAAGGCATTTTAATTTTAGCTGTTTTCATCACAACTACTCTGATCGCTCGTCTACAGGCAAGGTTGAAACATACTTTCAGTTTAGTCACAGACAACTTTATGTTCATATTTTTTAATATCCTAAAGACAATGGTCTAACAGATAAAATCGGTAATCTGGTTGCAGAGTGTTGATTTTAACCAAAAAGTGTACAACAGAGGAAAAGACAGAGAGACAAATCACGGAGAAGAATGACAAAATCTGAGATTCTTAGAAACGAGTCCGAACATAAAAAACATATTTTTTAATATCCTAAAGACAATGGTCTAACAGATAAAATCGGTAATCTGGTTGCAGAGTGTTGATTTTAACCAAAAAGTGTGTGTACAACAGAGGAAAACACAGAGAGACAAGACACGGAGAAGAATGACAAAGTCTGAGATTCTTAGCGAGACAAGCTTACAAAACCCATATATTAGGTTGGTGCAAAAATAATGTCGTTTTCTCACATGAAGTTGAACGTCAAAAAACGACATTATTGCACCAACCTAATATATGTATAGGCAGAAATTTTATAGATGGGGGTGGTGGGTAGAAGGAATTTGCCCTGAAGATTTTCTAAATTACCTTGAAAATAGCCACCTTTTGTCCTGATAATTTACAATTCATTAGCAGTGTAGGGAGGCTCAAAATCCCGTCCGCTTCGTACGCTTACGGCTATATCCAATAACAAAAATCATATCTCTTGAATTCTTTCAACAACAAGCACAAGTGGGTAACATATGTAGAAGAAAAACTGATGATATAATCAAGCAGTTAGCTTTCCACACGACATGAACAAAAAGTTTGGAAGGAAACTACCATTGATATGAGAAAGAGCGATATCAGTTAGTGGAGCTGACAAGTTTAATTTCCTAAAAAACTGTTTCAAGAAAAATATCTTATAAATTTCAACCGACTGTATTATTAAATGTCCAGCCAATGAATATCGAATGTTTCTTGAATGGAAACGGCCAATTTCACCATTACCATTCACCCAAGAAACATTGAACAAAACAATAATTATGTTTATCAACTTCTTTGGGTGTAATTTTGGCATGATGGTTATCTGCACGAGAAACTGTAGTTGAAAGTTCCAAATTCGGCTGAGGCTACTCATATTAATTTTATACTAATATTCTTCGGAAAGGCATGAACCAATTCTTCCTTGTGTATTATTCCAACACACTCTTTTCTTCTGAATAACACAAATACAAACCTCTGAAGAACATGTTTGGCATAAATAATATGATGGTAACATCTAAAATGGAATTGAATCGTCGTATGAAAATGTGAAATGTTGTCGTTTTAGCCTCCCCACTGTTAAATTCATGTTTTATGTCATTTCTGTTTTGTTTGATTCTTAATTCTACTTAATGGAAAGAAAAATGATACCTTTTGTCTTTGTCACTTTATTAATTCCAACATTTCTTCTCTATCCTCGACTCCTTCCCCATGACTAACCGAAAAATTGATTTTAACTTTATTGTTCTGTTATAAGAAATATTTCACTTATCTACACAATTTAAGCCATAGGCAAGCTGTTCTAGTCCTTTGCAGCTATTAATCATTATTAAAAAGATGGATTCTATAAGTTGTAGATTCCGACGGGATTTGATACGTTGCTTTATACAGAATGGAAATTTAATGCTTGTGAGAAATTTTCATATTGATAACATGGCTATCTCAACTGAAAGTGTAAACATGAGAATTTAGCGAGAAACGAGAGAGGTAGATTGCTTGTTCACAGACATTTACAAAAACTAGGCAAATATAAAGTTGTTATTTTTAATTCGACAATTTTTGTAGGTGGATCTTTTTATCCGTTTTTTTTTCAACAACTTTTCAGGTTTCTTCTCTTTTTCTATGTCGTCTATTCAGAAATGAACCTTGTTTCTTGTGTAAAGCATTAAAAGAATAAAGCATTAAAAGAATAAAGCATTAAAAGAATAAAGCATTAAAAGAATAAAGCATTAAAAGTTTAGAGTCATACAGACATTCTACTGCACTTTAACTTTGAAAAATATGGAAACGGTAAAATAAAAATAAAAAAATAAAAAAAACACTTAAAGAAAATCTAAAACGAACCATACAAAGGTCGTAGCTTGGAGTGCAAGACAGCTAGATTATCTTGTTCTATATTTGGGCGACAATACTGTTTCAAGGACAATTTTGACAACTTTTTGTTTCCATAGGAACAGCTATTCGGTGCTTTAGTAAATGTTGCCGTAACCAATTAACGGCGAATAACGGAAATTTCTTTCAAGGTTAAAAAGTTACGAATTCATTTTATCGATTTATCATCGATAAACGCTAACATTTTATTGTCTTCTGTTTCCATCGAAACGAACTATTCACGAGCAAAAATGTCTGAACCCTTTGGCCAGTGCATAATCATACCAAAATATATATGGTATCGTGATTTTGCTCACTAATTGGTTCTAAATTTATTTTATCTTAAAATAGATCAAATTTCGAAAAGTTTCAATAAAAGGTTATCTGTGGAGGAGTGAAAGCAAATTCGTTAATGTGAAGAGGTGGCAGGAATACGAGTGGGGTTCTTCAGCCCACTCACTTTTTGCTGGGACTTATGAGGGCAAGTCAAAAAATTATTGCACTTTCACCATAACATATCTCTGTTATGAGTGAGCGGATAATTTTTGATTTTTCCTCGGAGAATTAAACAAAACTAACTTTGCCCTTTTGGCCTCAGTCTATGTCAACGCTGTTGAGTCGAGTTGTATCATTTGTATCATTTCTCTAAAAGCCATTAATTTTCAAAATACATGAAAAAAATTTTAATTTTTCCCGGCGCCTTTGCTTGCTTGGATGAGATTGTTATATACCGCGGATGCTTGCAAGCGAACAAACTGTTCTCTGTATTACCGGTAAAAAAGGATCAAGGCGGAATGTCTCTTTGTGGGCAAGAGAAACGACCTCGACGATGGGAGAGTCGGTTGTGTACGGAAAAAGCACTGAAGCTTGTGGTAGGGTCAATTAACCCTGGGATACTGTTGAACTCTGTAACTGCCTATCTACTGCCTTGAGTGTCGCGAGCGGGTCCTTTTAAGCAGTCAGGATGTCTTGCTTTTGCTTTAGTGGCAAAGTTCATGATTGTCTCCGACGTTTAAATTGTATTTTATATTGGGAAGGAGGAGTTGTTTTGAACATATCTGAACAGAGAGCGACATTTTTTATTTATAATTTTGCTTTCGTAGCGTTCTCATACGGCCGACAGTTTTTGTTGTGAAGTGAATCAGAAAGAGATCTCACTTGAAGCAGAGTATAACAAAACCTAGCGAGAAAAGTCTAAAGTCTCATACCGTAAAATAAATAAAATTGAAAAGAAAAATAATTTGTATTTAAAAATCAAAGCAAAAATATGTTTAAAGAAGGATATCTAAAAAAATATAATTATTGAATCGAAAAATTACTGAATCAGGAATCTTTAAAATTTAACATCTGATTTAGCCATCGATAACGTTGTGTCTGTCAACCCTGTGTTGTGTTTTTTTTTAATTTAGAATATGTTTAATAAAGATCCATAACAACTGGAGAACCCGTGAGAAAACAGATTAATAAACCTTTCTAATTGGTTGTTTATGTAATCTATCATAATCAAGATTTATTTAATTAATGTGCTTACATTAATTTGTAGCACAAGGCCAAATGGGAAGTGCGGAAAGGTTGGTCAATATCCAATGGCTATCCTACACCTTAGCTAATCTGATTCATGATCCATTCAATCCAGCAATTTCGTCAATCACCACAAAAAACCCGTCCTTCTTTTCATCCAATCCAACATCTTCCACATCTTTGCATGGATTTTAATAAAACACTTATGATTTTTAAAATTTCTTCATATGTAAAAATATTTGTCCCACATTTTAAAAATTTTATTTCAAAAATTTACACATGAAATGAAGATGGATGAACTGTTTAATAAAAGAAACAAAACATTCAAATAGAAATAAAAACTGCGTTAGTCTTTCTGGTAATCCTTTTTTGCGAAAAATATTTTGCTGGTAATAATTTATTCATTTTTTTTCCTAAAATGTATTGCAGGTAATAATTTTTTTTTCAAAAACGTATTGCTGGTATTTTTTCATAGTGTTTTGACCCCAATTTGTGTGTGTGGGATTACCAATTTGCCCATAGCTGAGACCTTAACGGGTGCTACCATCCAGGGTCAGGGTAGACTTAGGAATAATAGGTGGTTCTACGCTTCTCAAAACCTCCAATAACCCGACCAGGGGCCTTGCTGCCGGATGTAGTTTATCATCATAAACAGGACGAGCAAAGTTTTGGTTGTTTTTTTTCCCTCTATTTCTATCCACTGTCTTCGTCGTTACTCCACCACTTTAGACATTTTTCCTTGCTATTAAAAAAACTGAATATTTCTGGTGATAAGGAAGACTTTAGTAAGCAAGTTGTAATTTATTTTAGCAAGTTTCAGAAATCAATCGATGTTGTGTACAGAATATGAAGAGAGAAAAAAATATCAAAGAACTGATTTCGAAGTTACTGACGGAATAGAGCCATTCTAGGGATAAATGATTCTTTTTTTATCTCCTGTGTCTCTTCAGGGTGTGGGCGATCATAGCTTTCCACAACTACCTATCTCTTGCAGCTCTTAGTAATATTTGTGTGTTCACCATTTCTCACACTCTCTGTTCTACATACTATCGTCAGGTAGGTGACCCACTGTATCCTCCAATGTCCTGTTTGACTTCAATATATGCTGTGTGTGTCAACATTTCCAAGCTTTCTTTCCTCATTATGCGTCCCTGAAACTCTTTGTGCTTAGTCCTGACCTGGTGTCTCAGCTCCAGTCACTTTCTCACCGCAGTAATGTAGCCCCCCCCCCCTGTGTCTTTTCCATAAATACTTTCATGGTAATTGTTCAGATGAAACTTCCTCTATGGTATGTAGACTTTATGAATTTAAGCACTGTACCAGATTGGCAGCAAGGTCTCATTATTTTACAGTTGAATTTGCTAGATGCAACCGTAGGTTCTATGCTAATAGTTTCTCCTATCGCACTTCTTGCTTTGTGGAATTCTCTTTTGGTTTCATACTTTCCAGACAAATTTGATCTTCGAAAATTTAAATGCAATATCAATCGTTATCTACTGTCTACTTGGCTACTCTTCTATTGTTCTCGCTCCTAAGTAGTGTTTCTCTTTTTTGCTTATTCTTTAGCGATCAGTAAACCCTTGTGTCTTAGTCGCTTTACTACCTTCTTGGGAGTGAAATGACTTAAAAAAAAAAGAAAAGAAAAAAAGAATATGTTCTTTTTGATTTAATTACTCGCTGTTTACATATTCTGTCCATCGTATTGTCAGCATCCTTCTGTTGCCTCCAGTTTTCTCTTCATCTGTGAAGAGATTGTCCATAATTCACTGTCATATAAGAAGATTGATATTAGATAGCAGTTTGGAACCCTACAAGTCCTTTCTAGTTTTTTTAATACTTTTAAATCTTTGTTGTATTTTCATATTGTTTTTTTTTCTTGCGTGAAAACATTCAGGTTGTAGATTAACTACTGAGCCCCTCCATATATATCTGGGGAAATAATCAAAATGACTTACCCTTAAAATGGGGCAGTCACATTCAAAAAATAATATTATTACTATAAGGTTTGATACTTCCACAGCTGGCTGAGATTTATTTGCATTTGAATTATAGGGGGAGGGGGCTGAAAAATTCTCGGTGCGACCCATTTCCCCAAATCAGTATTCTGATGCTTTGTCATTAATCTACTGATTCGGGGAAGAACTTTTTAGCACAGATTTGTATCTTAGTGTATTATAATAATATTAACACAATAATATTAAAATGGTAATCAAAACGGAATATAAAATGTATTCAGTAAATAGACAAGAATAGAAATGAGTGTAAGACAAGGATATGTCTTCTCATCAGATTTAGTCAACCTATACAGTGAAACGATCCTGAAAGAATTAGAAGTTCTACCGGGACTTCTCTCATTGGCAGTCACAATCTAAACAACATGAGATATGCAGATGACACAATGTTGATAGCAGACATAGAAAGAAAATTACAGGATCTCCTCCAGAAGATAGTAAAGGAAAGCGAGAAGAAAGAAGTAAAACATCAATTGTAAGAAGAGAGAATCTATGGTTGTCAGCAAAAGAAACTGCCTGACTTACAAATTGGAGATATCAAAATCAACCAAGTACAAAAATTTAAATATCTACAAAGTGGACGGAAAATGCGATTCCGAAATCCGAAATAGCGAAATATACTTACCAAAAGCAAAATATTAAGAAACAGGATAATTTCGACAGAAACAAAGAAGAAGAGTAGAAAACAGTTATGTAATATCAGTCGTCCTATTTTGAAGTAAATGCTGGAGAAGCTCATCGCAGATGAAGAAAAGATTTTAGGTAACAGAAACGTGGTTCTTCCGAAGGATACTGAGAAGACCATAGATTGAACATGTGATCAGCGATGAAGTTTTAGAGAAAATGGAAACAAAAAGGACACTTATATTTGCATCAGCAAAAGACACTTGAAATTTCTAAAGCACACAATGAAGAAAAAGGGCTTGGAAATTTGATACTCACAGGACATTGAAGGTAAAACAGTGGAAAACAACATAACTAACGAGCTTTTGTGTAAATGGTTAGCAGAACAGCGATTCTATACATATTTTCATGGCAACTGTTCTAATGAGCTCTCCTCCTTGGTCTCTCGACTGAATGAATTTAATCGTGCTACTTGATTGGCAATTAGGTCTCATTGTTGAACGAGATAGATATGACTGTAATTTCTATTCTAATAGAAATATGGAAATCTCTTCTGGTTCCTTGTTTCCTGCCATCTACAATCCTCAAAAATTTAAAGGCAATGTCAATTGCCATCTTCTTTCTCCCCAAGTTGTATTTTTGATAGACCTTTCTCCTCACTAAAGTCTTCTCATTTACTTCCAGTAATACCTTGTGTTTTAGTGGCATTATCACCTCATTTGGGGAGTATATATATATAAAGTGTACATTGAAGTCAACACCCAGAGGCGACAATTTGTTCCATACTTAAATGCAATCATTAGGCCATGTGTGTTTTGTTTTTCTTTGACTATTTATATATACAGGTCAGTGGGTAGTCTGTTATATTATTCTTATGGTTATTTTGGTGGATGGTAATTGTTGTGTCTCAAATTATTCTTGGGGCTATTGAGTTGGAATCACTATGGATTGAAATATGTAGTTTTTACAATATTTATAATATTGTTAGTTAACTTTTTTTATATTTATTATTGATTATTTTATTGTTGGTTGTTATTAGTACATTTTCTTTGTTTATTTGTACATATGTGTTTTTTTAATTTGTTTATTACTTAATTTATTTACTTATTTATTTATTTGGATTAATTTATTTTACTTGTTTTTGTTTATTTTATTTTATTATTTTCATTTCTTGTTTGTTTTCAGTTTTCGATTTTTAAGTAACTTAATCAAAATTTGATTTTTGTATCTGCATTTTGAGATAAGTTCTGATTGTTTATTTAGCAGTTTGTGTTGATCTGTGAAGGTCATTATAGTTATTTTATCCTCCAGACAGAGTTTACAGTTTTTGGATTTATTGTTTTAGACTGATGTTGTTTTCCATAACATTATTGGTGTTATTTGGTTTTTGTTTTTAACCTCCCAGATATGTTTAGAAAGCATTGTGCTGTTTGCATATTTGCTATTTGTAAAGGATGTTTTGTGTGCATAGTTTCTTTCTTTCCAGGGTCATTCACTTACCCCAACAAGAAAATGTAATAATAACGACCAACAATAAAATAATCAATAATAAATAAAAAAAAGTTATCATTTAAATTTTTTCGAAGATTGTGGTTGACAGTAAAGTAGGAAGCTGGAAGAAAGTTCCACAAGTAAGAAGTGCAGGTGAAGAAACTGTTAGTGTAGAACTTATGGCTACAATGGGTGATTTAAATAGTGAAATTATGAAACTTAGCAGCCAATCTAGTATGACACATAAATTTGTGAAGTCAAGGTATCAACACGGAAGGCTCATCAGAACAAGAGAACATGAGAATATTTATAGAAGAGGCAAAAGAAAGCTAAGCTATGGTAGTGGAAAAGTTACTGAAGTGTGATGCCAGGTCAGAATGGATAATGTAGCAGATACTTCTTTGGATTTTGTCAAGAATCTCTTGATTATAAAACGGAATCAATAGACCAGATGATGCAGCAATATTGAATATATGAACAAATAATAAACTTATAAATGTGCAAGAGAGATTCTGGTGATAGAAATTGTCTAGCACAACATAATGAACTGACTTTCCTCGCAGCAGACTTAGCAATCAGATCTTTCCAATTCATCACACTTTCTATGATCAATGGAAGTTTCCTCCCAGACTTTTTATATAATATAGTGTGAAAAGTCTACATCATGATTATATCATTATTTTTTATTCTAGGAACATTTGCTATCCATTTTAATTGTTGCTGTTGTTGGAAGTTTTCAAGTAATATGGGTTTTGCTATTTGTTAAAGCTCTTTGTTTGTGATTCTGTAGCATTAGTCTATAACAGGGGTTCTCAACCGTGGGGGAGGAGGCTGGGAATTCCTCCCGTGGGAATTTCAGGGTTTCAAGGTTCTTTTACATTTTCTTGTTTTTTATTTACAGAATTTGGATCCTATCATGAGTGTCAAGAAAAGATGGAAAAACAATCACAAGTTTTATCATTGGCAGTAATCTTCCCCAGAATAAAATTGATCCAAAAAAAGCCT
>OZ038485.1:134247419-134319579 GCA_964036315.1 Acanthosepion esculentum
TAATATTTTATTGGATTTTAGATACTTTCTGGCTTCCTTTCTACTATAGTTTTCACTCTTATTTTCTGATATGATATTAGATAGTTTGTTTGTTTAACCAGCATATTGACCTTTGTTGGGTCATTTAATGCTAAAAAGGTTTTGTTTTTTTTTTTTTGTTTTTTTTTTCCCCAAAAAGTATAGTTGGTAATATTGTTTTTCAAAAAAGTATAGCTGGTAATATTGTTTTTGAAAAAAGTATAGTTGGTAATATTGTTTTTGAAAAAAGTATAGTTGGTAATATTGTTTTTGAAAAAAGTATAGTTGGTAATATTGTTTTTCAAAAAAGTATAGCTGGTAATATTGTTTTTCAAAAACGTATAGCTGGTAATAATATTTTTCCAAAAAGAAATGTGCTGGAAAAGACCTGGAAGTTTGGAAAAGACCTGGAAGTTCACTATTTGCCCATAGCTGGGACCCCAACAGGTGCTACCACCTCAGGTCAGGGTGGACCTGGGAACACCAGCAATTAAGAGGTGGTTCTATGCTTCCTCAAAACCTCCTGATCAGAGGCCTTGCTGTTGGATGCTGTTTAACGTCGTACCCAGGACGTCTTTTCTGATATGGTTTACCGTATTTACAAAAATCGGTACATTTATACACATATAAAAAAATTCAAAATTCTTTTAAAAATATTGGTGTTTGATGATTTGTACTAAGCTTTTCTGTTTATGATTGGCAAATATAGTTTTTACTTAATAATACCATCTAAAGGGGTGAAATTAATATAGAATTTTAAAAAAATTAATGATAATATCGTCTAAAAGGCTGAAATTAATATAGAATTTTAAAAGATTTAAAACTTAATAAATTATTCTAATTAAAATTTTTAAAAATGTAAACAATTCTTGTAAAAATTCATTATTCCTCGAAAACATTTTTTCTTAAGACAATAGTGTCATTAATATATCTTATAAAAGCAATTAAAAACTTTGCTAATTAAATAATGTCATAATTTTATAGCAGTTTTTATTTTATGATTCAGAGCAGATTTTCACTAAATGGTGTTTCAATTTGTCAAAAACAATTTGATGATTTAAATTCTCCAAGGAGTCCTGTCTTTAATATAAATATGAAGAGGTTAGAATTTTAATTTCTCAAAATTTCATAAAATTAAATAAGTTTAAAAAGATGTAAAAAAATATTTTTACCACGATTTACTAAAAATAATAATTTTAAAATTAATTTCATTCACTTGTGAATAAGTCCTGAAAATTTCATTAAAATCTGACAATTATTTGATTAATGCTAGAATTTCAAAAACAATGTGTTTTTTATTGCAATAAAAAAAAAGTAAAAAAAAAAGAAAAAGCCAGAAACAAAACATTAATTTTCCCATCCCACTCACTAATGCAAGAAAAAACAAGATTTTTAACCAAAATTTTGAACATGCTATAAAGCATATAAAAATTTAATAAAATAATAAAAAAATACTTTGGTCTTTCCTCTTAATAATAACAAACATTTTGACAATAAAACTTTGTTTTTATCAAGTTTCGGGCTTTTTTCCTCAATGTATGCTCTTTTTTAGCAAATTTTTGAGGTACCTAATGTAAACTTAGAAAGAATCAGAAATTGTTCAGTAAACTTTCTTAGTAGTAAAGTGGTTTGAGATGAGTTGCTTTCACTGAGTACTTAAGAAAAGAAAAAAAAAGCAGCTTTGTACCAAAGTTAGCAAAATGTAACTTCTTTTATCTTCAAGGAACATACATTTTAAGATATTTGCAAAACAATTCAAATTGACAAGACTATAAAAAATACCATTTTGAATTATTTTCAGTCCTACATGCCCTTTCCCCACAGATGAAACATTGCAAGCCTATCACTGATATTTTGCTATTTCCATGGCAAATGTTCAGAGAAGCTACATTCCTTAGATCCACCAGTTTAGACATTTACAGCTAGAATCTGTCATATCATGCAAACATGGTCAAATTTTCCTCATTCCTCTCATGTTCCATTGATAAGAAGGAAGTTCCACTCAGATAGCTTCTTCCTAAGAACTGCTACTTTGTGGAACAGACTCCTGAGGAGATGCTTTTCCAATCATTACAATTTTAAGTCTATATTCAATCATTATCTATCATACATATCCACATAATTTACACTTATTTCCTCCACTTAAATCCATACAACAACCTCATTAAGTAACCCTCTACCTTGAGTGGCTCTTGGGCTTGTATTAGTTGAACATTTAGTAAAAAAATTAAAAAATTGTGCATTTAGATTGCTTCTTCATCAACTGACAACTTCCTTCTCCTGTTTCAGCCAATTTATTCTACAGCCTTTGGCAATTTTTAAAAGAATCATTATTTTTCAAAGAGTTGTTTGGAGAAGTGAATTCATTATTCATGTAGATTTTTTAAAAATTTTTTATCTTGCCTTTTTGACCGATCCATTCCAGGATTTTCTTCAAGGATCAATTTTAGGATCTTCAACAATAAAATCCATATGGAAAAGTGAAAGGATCTATTATTTCAATCACGTAAACTAATATTTGTTACTTCAAAAGGTAGAAACGCAACAAATTCTTTTGTAGCACATGATTCATGGTTGTATTTTATGGTGGGTCATCCAGAAATAGCTTAGTTTCCTCAGCTGTTAGATTAGCCATCAGGGTAAATGTTGAACCCTGCTCTTTTTTGCTTCACATCTGCTCTCATCCTGATTTGTCTGCAAATGCAGACAATCTGAACTTCTGATGGCAAACTGTCTTGACTGGTTGTGCAAAACCAGAAAATAAGAATAAATAAATATTGTCATTAATGTTAGGGGTGCGCAATAATTTCTGGCCCCTCCTTCTTTTTTTTTTTTTTGAAAACTAGAGACTGAATTTTGTTTTATATGTATGACCTGAAAAAACATGAATGACAATGGCTCTTCACAACTTCCTATCTTTTGTTGCTACTTTAGCATTCCATTTTATCTTTGTGGTTTTTGTTCTGCCATCCATTTAATAAGGTTTGTTAAGTAAGTTATTTGATGTGGGTGTTAAATTCTCCAAGCCTTCTTTCTTCATTACATACCTCCAAAATTTGCTTATTCTATAGTATTTTTGTTTTTTTACTCTCTGTATTGCCACTCGTGTATTCAAAGTTTTCCTCTTGACCCATTTAATGGGGTTTTGTTTTTATTGCGTTAATTAAATGTTTTGAAGACTGGGTATGTCAAGAAAGGAAGGAAGGAAGAAAAGAAAAGAAAGAAAAAAGGAAAGGCAAGAAAGAAGGGAAAGAAAAGAAGAAAAAGAAAAGAAAGGAGAGAAAGGAAGAAGAAAGGAGAGAAAGGAAGAAGAAAGGAGAGAAAGGAAGAAGAAAGGAGAGAAAGGAAGAAGAAAGGAGAGAAAGGAAGAAGAAAGGAGAGAAAGGAAGAAGAAAGGAAAGGAAAGGAGAGAAAGGAAGAAGAAAGGAAAGGAAAGGAGAGAAAGGAAGAAGAAAGGAAAGGAAAGAAGGAAAGGGAAGAAAAGAAAGACAGGAAGGAAAGAAAGAAGGAAGGAAAGAAAGAAAGAAAGAAAGAAGGAAGATTCTTTCTTCAGTTATTGAAACATGCCCAGTTTATTCTAAATACATAGTTTGCATCGTTGAGATTCATCGTATTGGTCATTACATACACATTCAAACGAATGGATAATTGTTTCTTTGGAGAATGTTGTTTATCTGCTAGAAATCTTCCTTGAATTCCTGAGTCACCACTGATGAACTTTGAAACATTTCTTCATGAAAACAGTGTATTTGTCACCATTTCTTTTCTGCAATATTTAGATGAGAGTGAAGAGTATATACCAGAAGAAGGCTGTAGAATGAATCAGCTGAAATGTGATAACAAGAAAAAAAGGCAGCAATAAGAATAAATTTGACTGTCAAAACAACTCTTGAAATTACTAGGATATTAGGCAAAAAAAAAAAAAAAACTGCCTGAAGAGGGATAGGGTTCATTAGGTTTATCCTATCCTAGAGACATCCTCTGCTGCAGAACATATGGTGCCCCTATAATCCTCTTGTGATACCAAAATTATAGAATATCAGTGCCAAGCCTTGATGAGAAAGGAAAGTTAAGTGTGGAGTTAGCACTCCTGCCTGATTAAAAGAATATATAAAAACATCCACTTCACTACAGAAACATTAACAAGAGATCTACAAAACAACCTGAGGCGGGGGAGAGGCAGGTCTTTGAGAATACATGAAGTGGTGTGGTAAAAAGTTAAAGTCTCTAGAAACTACAAAAAACAGCCAAGAAAGACAATCAAATTTAAGAGAGAGAATTACAAGGCCAAATATAATCCTTCCCACAAAGGTAGAAAAGTGAGAATGGCTGAAAATACATCTGGCACCATGATCTTGAAGCAGACACCAGAAAGTAGAGACATATATGAAGCTATTTGTTAGGAAAAAGCAAAGACAAAAGAATTATCTGGAGATATTTTGCAAATTGCCTCTACATGAAGCTGAGTAGAAAGCGTTAGAACTATGTCAGCAAATTCTTCATAAATATAATTTGAAATTTGGAAGAAAATAAAGAAGTGATATGCATACACAATGTCTTTATCATTGATCTTAGAATTCAGAAAGGAACTATTTAAATGAAATACGTTGAGATTGGTTTTAAAATGTGGCTCTACAAAATATCAATGCAAATTTTTTTTCTCTGGATAAAATTCATCAAGATTTATATGACAAATCGTACAGGATTTATGAATTTGCATTCAAACAATATATATATATATATATATATATATATATATATATATATATATATATATATATATATATATATATAGTAAACTATTTAATTTTTTTATATTTTGGAAGGAAAAAAATAAATGGTGAGAAAAACTTATTTTTCATGGGAAGGAAAGATAGAAAAGAAGAAGAAAGAAAAGTAAAAGAAAGAAAAGGAAAGAATGATAAGTAAAAAGAAATGAAAGGAAAGGAAAAAAGAAAGGAAAGAAGAAGAAGAAGAAGAAGAAGAAGAAGAAGAAAGGAAAGAAAGAAATGAAAAATAAAAATAAATGAAAGGAAAGGAAAAAGTATAGAAAAGAGCAATGAATGGAAGGAAAGAGCAGTGATATATTAAGAAAGAAAAAGAAAGAGATATTGAGAATGAAAGAAAAAAAAATATTCTGGCAACAAGCAATTGATATCAAGTTTAGTTGTGTTTGCAAAGTTTAAAGTCAGAATAAATAGAAAAAATTAAATTCAGGACATATTTCTTTGTACATATATATTTCTCAATCCCCAAAACTTGACCCATTTACAAGAGAGTAGCTGGCTGATAATTATTAGAAGATTTATTCTTTTTAGAAAATATATATGTGTGTGTGTGTGTGTGTGCATGCATGGATATAGAAATCAATACTGTGTGATGAAAGCCAGTTTCAGATGATAACTGATCCTTAGACTATCGTCACACATTGTTACCATAAATGTAGCAAATTTTAAACAATATACATGCAGTTTGATCCGAAAATAATGCCTCCTATTTTATTATGGTAGCCCACCATAACAGAGGTCGATGCTGGTGGTATGGCAGTAGAGGTTGAACCTTTTTCACCTCATTGCAACTGATGTGCATTCTAGCACAGTCATGTCTGACATGAAAGTGTATATGCATTTGAAGCATTTCACTGAATTCCTCCATAGAGGAAACAACTAAGCTCAATGATGCTCACTGATGATTGATGAACATTTACAGAGACCAAAAACTGGATGTAAGCACAGTGAAACTGTATTGCATCTCATCAGTGGCAACAGTAATATGTGGGACAGACAACATTCTGGACGGCCCTCTACACTATAAACTATGAAATAAACAGTGCCTGTTTTGGTTTTGAAGGAATTTGTAGTGTTGGGTGAAACTACTTCTAGTGCAGTCTATTCTATGCTCAATTTCTTTATCTCCAATACTAAATTTGTTATAACTGATAGAGTCTGAAGACTGTGCTTTCATAAAAACAAACAAGGAGTACCAAGTTATTTTAATGTCAGTGTTTACTTGGAGTGAAGTAGTTAGCATATGGTATATTTAATTGCTTGAAAAAATGAATACCAACAAAGCATTTATCCCTTTCTGACTTTTGTTTTATATAATCAAACATCGAGATTATATATATATATATATATATATATATATATATATATATATATATATATATATTTGTGTATTTAGGCAGCAATCCTTCTTTCAAGCACATTTCATTAAAAATGACTGACAAGGTGCTTTTATTTAGTTTTTTATATAATTTCTCGTGCGATCTAATAAAGTTTTTCTTTTCAGAGGATAAATTATATAAAAATTATCCGAATGTTCTTTTCCGAGTGCTTTCAGCTATACTTTTAGCCATTATCAAGGATTATATTTCAACTGTTAGAATTAGAAATAGTTTGTGTGTGTTTTATAAAGTGATTCATTTTTTTGTTTCAAAACACGGTCAAGATATTATGTCCATATATAGTTGTATATTTAGGCAGCAATACTCCGTTTATGCATGTTTCATTAAAAACGACAGACAAGGTACTATGATTGAGCTTTTTATTTAATTTTTCTTGTGTTCGAACAAGAGCTTTCTTTACAGGACAAAGGGTGTGTAAGAACTGTCCAAATGTTTTATGTTTCCGAGCACTTTCGGCTATACCTTTAGCCATTATCAAGGATGATTCAATTTTTCAGCTTAATTGAGTCTGTGCATTATGTGTATGTTTTAGTGTGTAGTAGGAATGTTTTTAATTTCTGAATACAGTTAGCACGTTGTGGCTTTGTTCGTAGTTAATATTGTTAAAAGTTGACTTTTTCTTTTTTATGATTAAAGCCTCCATTATTTTTAATCTTAAGGTGCATTTGAACTCATAGATAATGTTTGTTCTTTGTAATTTTGACTTAGCTGGTGTGTTGCTATTTTTTACACACCCTTTGTCCTGTAAAGAAAGCTCTTGTTCAAACACAAGAAAAATTAAATAAAAAGCTCAATCGTAGTACCTTGTCTGTCGTTTTTAATGAAACATGATATATATATATATATATATATATATATATATATATGTATGTATGTATATTCAATAAGAGCTACTGTCACTACATAAAACTTAATTAAACACCTTCTTAAAGTAGAATAAAGCTTCTAAATGAAAGTATTGAAAGTTCATTTCTTTAAAAAGAAATGACATCTTATTTGAAAAGTGCAAAATAAATTTACATTATTTACTTTGTTCAGACTGTTGTCCTCATCTTTATTACCATATTCACAATGTTTCGGCCATTGTACACTCTGGTCTTCTTCAGGTAATAGGAATTTTGAACTGAACCATTTATTTTGCCCACCAGATTATTCTAGTTTCACATGCCATGCCTTATTCAGATGTCTCAGTTATCTCCCTTTAACTCAACTCTCCAAGTTTTTGTTCACCACTGCAGTAGCCAGGTATTGAACTCACAACTACTTTGGGTCAAGTCACTGGATCCAACCAACACTTATCCACACATACACACACACGCACATATATCCACTGAGCCATGTGTCTTCGAGGACATATAGACCAGTAAGCATAATGTAAATAATTACAATACCTCATCTCATAAATATAAACTGCAAAATCAATACATATAATGTCCAAATTCAGTTCATTAATTTAATTTTCTGTGTTACTGCCAGGACATTGCCACCACTGGTATTTTTTATTTAAAAAAAAAAAAAAAATACTTGTCTACAATTTGTTTTTTCTGGTTTATGTAGTAAAAAGATGTCACTATTTGCAATTTGACCAGAAATAGTAGTTTCAAGCCGAAAGTTATCTGTGTGGACATTTTGTGACCTTGGTTAAACTCCACATTCCTCATCAAGTTACATTTAGAGATTATGTTTACATAGATTAATTTTCAGCATCTAGGGTCCAGCTATAAAAACACATACAAGTAAACAATCACTACCCTTATAGTATGTGTGTGTGTGTGTGTGTGTGTAATAATAATAATAATGGCTACTTGTATCCTAGGATGTCAGTCTGTTATAGAGCTAGTTAATCCTGCTCAGGCACATATGTGTTTGTTCAACACCCACAGAGCCCACCTGTAGTTTATACTGCAACTATACCAAGTGGACCTTAGTTACAGTTTCTAGGAGAGAGTGTGTTATCTAGTGTGATCAACAGTTTGAACAAGTCCAGCACACTCAAACCTTCGGTCACGATGACTTGTGACTTTGTGCTGGCACAACCATCAACATCTCCCAAAAGTTCTATCTACCCAACTTCATTCACAAAACTTGAGTCAACCCATGGTATGGTTTTCAGGTATATATACATACGCACTAAGAAGAATCTGCAATGTTATTGATCCTGACCTGGCATTTTGGATCCAGTCACTTTCTCCCTGTCATAACGTAACTTCTGTGTGCATTTTTTATAAATATTTCCATGGTAATTCTTTTGATGAGCTTTCCTCTTTGGTAAGTAGACATCACAAATTTAAGCACAGTACAAGATCTTATTTTGTAGCTAGATCTCCTCATTTTACCGATGAAATGATTAGATGTAAATGTAAGTTCTATGCTAACAGTTTTTTCTATCGCACTTTTTGCTTGTGGAACTCTCTTATGGTGGGTTGCATTCCAGTCAACTTTGATCTTCAAAAATTTAAATGCAATTTCAATCATCTTCTTCTGTCTCCTTACATTTTGTTTTTTGTGATTCTTTCTCATTTTCCTTTTTTTATATTCTTTCACACTCAGTAACTCCATTGGTCATAATGGCTTTTTTTTTCTTCTTTACAGTGGTGTTTACTCTGTCCAAGGATTGGAGAGTGTGTTTGTGGATAGGAAACAGCTTTGGTTTGAACTCAAACCAAAAATTGATCAAATCATTATTAATGGTGCTTGATTATTAGCAAGAGCCTACTATGGCTTCCATTGGCAAATTGACTCATTTTGAAAACATCAGTGGCACTTTATGAAGAGAAGGAGATGATATGTTCTTGTTTTATTATTTAAACTTGTTTACCTATGCATTTTTTTTCTTTTACAATGGTGGTCACCCTGTACAAAGCCCTGGTGCCACTCAAGTTAGAGGCACAGCTTATCTGCATATGTGCAGAAGATAACAGTTAACCCTAGACTTGAATAAATTAAGATTGTAGTGATAGGGGAAACAGTCTCTTGGGAGTCAGTTCTACAAGGCAGTGGTTTGTGGGAAGAAGCTGCTTGCATGGAACTTACATCTCACCAGGGGGATATGAAGGCAATGAGGGTGGTTCACTACATTGGGCGTGGCATGGTGGCTCTTAACCATGATGGTTAGGATTGGTGAAACTAAGGAGTATAATTCATCTAAACACTCACTATGGAAATAGCAATAGAGCAGTGAGAAGTTTGCAAGTCTCATCTGTGAGAATGGGGTCGTAGAGTTGAAAATAATTTGTTGTCTAGAAGAATGCCAAAATGCTTTTGGACTCTATTGAGAATGGAAAGTGAAGACTGGACAGCTTTTACCCATATATGGCAGCAGTACTTGCTTTGCTTTAGGTGAAATGATTAAAACAAAACTCTGTGAGTGCATGTACATGTACAGCTATATATTTTGTACACTTCAGAATAATTCAGATTTTAATGACAACTTTATTTTGCATTAAAAGAAAAGGCTTTGACTATTTAGTGGGTACCCTTAGAAAAGCAGTGAAATTCAAAATGGCTGCAGTGATCAAAACAAGTGATTGTTAGCTTATTTTTTTAAAACAAGAAAATGTATATCTCTTGATTGCCAAACTAGTTCTTTTTGTTTTCTTCCTCTTCTTTTTTATTTAAGTTGTACAAAATTTTTAAGCTGCCAAGAAGTTGAAGAATTTATTATTTTCAGATTGAAGGAATTATTTTGTTAAATGCATTCTACAAAACAGTTTCATAAAATTCTTTCCAGTTTCCCTGTTTTGGCAGGGAATTCTTTAATACTAGCCAAATGAATTATATGGTTTGTGTGTAAGGTTACAAGGAAATTTAATTCAATTCCTTTATTTGAAAAAACAAAAAAAACAAACAAAATAAAAATCAGGTTATTTTATAAGCATGCAATAAATAGCTGCCATCTTAAATCCTACAGCTTTGCTAAGTGTGCCCAGTAAATGGCAGTCAAACAACTAAACTTGATTGTTTAGGATGAAAGAGGGAAAAAAAGGGCTAGAAAGATTTTTGCAGATTTTCAAGAGAATGGGTTTTGATAATTAGATTTAAACTGGAGATCAACCTTTGTGCATTCTGTAGAGATCCGTTTAGATACTCTGATAGATTTTTCATTCTTTGACTGACTCATTATAAATTCCTGATGTTATCTTTCCACCCATTCCCCCATGTGCTGAACTTCACCCTGAACACAAAACAAAAGTGGAATGCATGGCTGGGAATTTCTATTTTGAAATATTCATTTTGCTTCATATTCTTTTTATTTAGTTTTTATTCTTTAATGTTGAGTTTAAAATTTCATTGTTTCTGATTCTTTTTGTTGAGCAGAATAAATCAGAGAGGAAACACAGATCAAGTGAGAAAAATGATAAAGACAGGGTTTGATTGTTTTTGTTATAAAAGAAATTTTGCCAACCCAAATAGAAACGAGGGCATAGTTATTTCATCTTTTATGTGAAATGGTTAATTTGATTGAAATATTTATTGTTTTCATCCAGAAATTATTATTTACAGACTAATATAAGAAGAAAATGATTAATAGAAAGAAGGGGAAGAGCAATATATGAGAGAGAGAGAGAAGAAAAAAGGGAAATGCAAAGATGAAGGAGGGGCAAGAAAAAAATGAGAGAGGTGAAGGAGAAAAATAAATGAGAAAAAGAAAAATATATATATAAAGAGAGAGGAAAGGGGAAGAAAGTGAGAGTGAGGAGTGGCAGAGAAGAAAAAAGAGGAAAAGAGAAAAGAGGTAGAGACAAAAAAATAGGAAAGAGAGAGAGAGAGAGAGAGAGAGAGAGGGAAGAAGAGAGAAAAGAGGTAGAGATGAAAAAAGAAAAGGGAGAGAGAGAGAGAAAGAAAGACGCAGAAAAGAAGAAAAAGGAAGTGAGAGATAGAGATAAAAGAGACACAAAAGAAAAAAAGGATGGAGAGAGGAAAGAGGCAGAGAACAAAAATAGAAGAGGATGATAATGCAGGGTTGAAAAAGAAGGTTGGAGAGAGGAGAGGCAGAGAAGACAAGAGGGAGAAAAGAAAGAAAGAGAAGACAAGAGGGAGAAAAGAAAGAAAGAGAAGACAAGAGGGAGAAAAGAAAGAAAGAGAAGACAAGAGGGAGAAAAGAAAGAAAGAGAAGACAAGAGGGAGAAAAGAAAGAAAGAGAAGACTAGAGGGAGAAAAGAAAGAAAGAGAAGACTAGAGGGAGAAAAGAAAGAAAGAGAAGACAAGAGGGAGAAAAGAAAGAAAGAGAAGACAAGAGGGAGAAAAGAAAGAAAGAGAAGACAAGAGGGAGAAAAGAAAGAAAGAGAAGACTAGAGGGAGAAAAGAAAGAAAGAGAAGACTAGAGGGAGAAAAGAAAGAAAGAGAAGACTAGAGGGAGAAAAGAAAGAAAGAGAAGACAAGAGGGAGAAAAGAAAGAAAGGGAATAGGCAGAGAACAAAATGGGAAACAAAAGAGTTGGGAAAGTAAAAACAAAAACTCAATGTCAATTGTTATCTTCTTGATTCCTCCTCTTTTATTGCTCTCACTCCCTAATTATGTTTTACTTTTTCTCATTCTTTCACATTCAGTAACCCCCTTGTATCTTAGTGGCTTTATTTCCTTGCTTGGGATAAAATGATTAAAAAAAGTAAATAAATAAAATAAATAATGACGGCAATACTTTTTCCAACTTATTTTTGTATCTTGAACTCCAGACCAAGTATAATTTTCAATAGATTAATAAAAGAAAACATCTGCCAACTTTGACTTTAAAATAAAAATCATTTTTATACTGTTTTTAATATTGTCCTTGTAAAATTGTTGTTAATCTATTTATATGTGAAATTTCTCTCATCAGCCTCAGCACTTATTTTATTGAAAAATACTTTTGCTTTACTTGAGAAATTTATGAATCACTATTTGTCAGAAAATGCAGATTTTAATGATGCTTACTAAATTTAGCTTAAACGAATGAAAGAAGGAAGAATGTGTTATGCCAATTTACCAAGCGGGGAGGCCCTGCTTATATATAAAAATTATTACTTGGATTTTAGCTTTTACCTGATCTCAAACATTTCCTCTGGCATCTATAAGAAACACGCAACTATTTCAGCCACAAGACAAGAAGGTACAAAACACAAGTGTCATAATGACATTCACTTACCTTTTCTATTTTGCAGTGAGATTCACCCTGTACAAGACCTGGGGTCTATATGGTGTCAAGGGTTACAGAGTAAAAGGCACAGTTTATGCGTATATGTGATGAAGACAATGGTTAACACTAGACATGAACATTAAGTTTGTAGTGATTGGTGGAACATCCTCATTTGAGTCAGTTCCACAGAGCAGTGGTTTGCTGTAAGAAGCTGATCGAGAGGAACTTATTTCTCACGAATGGAATACACAGCGAATCATGATGGTTTGATACAATGTACATCGCATGGTTGTCTAAAAAAAAAAAAAAAAAAAATATACACCCTTCAGCAGAGTTCAGACCTGCATCCTCTTTATATAGGGGAAACCAAAGTATTGCTTGGCTTATTTTTAGACTGTTCAGCTATGAAAAGTTCATGGTGAAAGCAAAGTTCAATTACCTTTATGAAGGGTACATCTCTTGTTCAGATCTTTTGCACGCACATATATATATATATATATATATATATATATATATATATATATATATATATATATATATGTGTATGTATGTATGTATGTATGTATGTATGTATGTATGTATATAATACAAAAAATATGTTAAATGACTGGAAAAATTACTGTACCAAAAAATGGACATATAAAAAAGTGCTCAATGCAGAAATGTTTTAGAAAAACAGACATGCAGAGCAAGCTAATAAAATAAAAAGAATTAAAACACTGTATACTACCACACACTACCATGGTTTCAACCACTAGGTCTCATCAGGTGACTTGTTGGCCAGCCACTTCTTCTACAATGTCAATATCTCTTTACCTTAATACCAAATATATTCATTTTCTTGTATTAACATAATGGAAACTGCAGAGAGATACACAATGAAATACAAAAGAATCACATTTTTCATAGAGTTTTTATTTTAATTATTAACTCCTTTATAAGATGATGAGCATCAAGGGTTATAAGTAGAAACCTATAATTAATACTGAATTTTTATAAATCTATAATTTATACAGGATTTTTTGATGTACCTATAATTGATATGGGATTTTTTTTATAAGCATAAATTAATGTGGAATTTTTCTTTTTATAAAGCTCTAGTTAATGCTAGATTTTTATTTTAAAGTTTTGCAATACCAGATTTTTATTATTTACATGTGGACTATTGTCCTCATCTCATCTTATTTTAGTTTTTCATACTAGGGTTCACCCAATGCAAGGCTCGAGAGCAACTCAAGGTAGAGGAAAGCTATATGAAGTGTGTGGTATAAATGTAAGAAGAGGTGGTAGGAACTGAAATTATGATAAGGAAGATAGATAATGATTGATTTTTTTTAACTTGGAGAGGTTAAGAATTTAGTGTGCAGGAAAGCAACCATGTGTCAGTTCTTGGGAAAAAGTTTCTGAGCAGAACTTTCTCCTTACAAATGGAATATGGAGGAAATGATAATTAATCCTGGATTTTATATTGGGTATTAATGGGTTAATAGTGGACAATTATAAATTTTGCTCTCTGCTCACTTTGTAGAGACGCTTTCAAGATCTGCTGTATTAAATGTAATCCAGAGTAAATGTACAGTGAAGGACGCAAGCATTAGAAATGAGATGTTATAGAACAATTCAGAATATCTTGTATGTCAACCACATCACAAATGAAAGAGTACAACACACCATCAAAGAAGAAACAAATCTATTGGAAGACATCATAACAAACACCAGAAGAGAAAGTTGAAATGGTATGGATATGTCATAAGATTCAACACCTTTCCAACACCATCCTAGAAGGTACCAACTTAGGCGAAAGAAGAGAAAGACAGAGGCAAAAAGTGGTCTGACAACATCACTGAGTGGGGAGGGCAGATTCAATCACAGCCACTCAGACATTGGTAAAGTATAAATATAGAGGGAGCTGGTTAGTTGCTCAACAATCCAATAACCTCACTCTGATGTCAATTGGTGGAGGGGGGTACCCATAATATATACACTTTACAAATGTACATATTATGAAATATATTGACAATTACTCATCTTTTAATTTAAAGAATTGATTTTTCATATTTGTTGAATTTTATTCTTTATTTGATGATAAAACCAACAAATTTTTAATAAAATATTTGAAATTCTTTAGGAAGACAAATATTTGGTTAATCCCCCGATTATCTGTTGGAATGTGAGTAGATCGTAGTGCTGAAAGAAAATGAAATTCTTTGATGGAAAGAGTAAAAAGATCAAAATAGTCCCTCCCCAAGCGCTATGCTTTCTTCCTCTACTTTAAATCTTGCCATCAGAAGGTTGCTGGCAGAATAATGGATGGCACTTTGGATTGAAAGCTTTTGATGCTGGTAATTGTCTCTGGAATCTGCAGAAATAGTTTGAGAAGAGAGTGTATGTGAGGGGGAAGGGGTTGACTAAGAAGAAGGAACCAGTTGCAAGTTGTTAAGTGAAGTGCAAATGTTTACAGACACATCATCTTGATATTGTAGCACTGATGGAGCAGGCATTACAGAAGAAATAACTGGGGAGAAAGAGAGACTGCTAAAAGGAAAGATAGATGTGGGTAAAAAAAGAAAGAGAACAAGAAACAAGATAGAAGGAAAAGAGTAAGAGAGTTGGAAATAGATAGGGGGGAGAGAGAGAAGGGGCAAAAGAAAAAAGCAGGGAAAAAGAAGAGAAAAGAGGAAGGGAGCAAGAGAGGAAGAGAAAGACAAAAAAAGAGGAGGGAGAGATGGAAAAAAAGGAAGGGAGAAACAGGAAGTGGGGAGAGGAAGTGTGAGACAGAAAATAAGAAAGGAGAGACAGAAATGGGGAAAAGAGAAACAGAAACGAAGAAGAGAATACGGAGAAAGGGAAGGAACAAACAGAGAGAGGGAAGGAACAAACAGAGAGAGGAAGAGTGAGACAGAAAATAAGAAAGGAGAGACAGAAATGGGGAAGAGAGAAACAGAAATGGGGAAGAGAGAAACAGAAATGGGGAAAAGAGAAACATAAAAGAAGAAGAGAATATGGAGAAAGGGAAGGAACAAACAGAGAGAGGAAGAGTGAGACAGAAAAAAAGAAGAAGACGAGAGACAGAAAAGAAGAAGAAGACGAGAGACAGAAAAGAAGAAGAAGACGAGAGACAGAAAAGAAGAAGAAGACGAGAGACAGACAAGAAGAAGAAGACGAGAGACAGAAAAGAAGAAGGGAGAAAACAAACATAAAAGGAAGGGAAAGGAAAAGAGGAGATGTGGAAGAGGAATAAGAAAAGTGTTTGAATGTTGTTAACCGTAACATGACTAAAACATTTCAAGAAAACATTTCAATAAAATAAACTCTTCAAAAACTTGATCTTTCCTTTTAATGTCAACAGGAAAACAATTTCCATGATTTTAAAAAATTATAAACACATTTCATGTTATGAAATTCCTGTTGAAAGGAAGTGTGGCACTTGTTTTGAACCAAATGCTGAAAAAACAAAACGAAACATTCTCTTCATGTATCTTTTTTTATTATCATGTAAAATTTATATATTTAAATCTTTTTTTAATAGTTACTGGAAAATAGATATTAAAATTTATCAATTGAAACATTTTTGAAGGTGGACACTTAAAAACATGGGATGCTAATAATGACAGGTTTTTCCAGTAGATGTTTACTCAAGTAAGGTTTTTTTTAATCATTTCATCTGAAGCAATGCTATAATGACACAAAGGGTGACTGGCAGTGAAAGAAACTGAGAAAATATTAAGAGAAATAGCATTAAAAGATCAGGATTCAAAGAGACAGATGATAGTGATTGACATTGTATTTACATTATTGAAGATCATAGTTGACAGGAAAGCAATTTCAACATTAAATTGATGAGACCTAGTTGCCAATCTAGTCCTACACTTAAGTCAAAGTACCAAAGAGGAAAGCTCATCAGGATAACTAACATGAAAATATTTGTAGAAAAGACACCAGGAAGCTATACTATAGAGGTTGTGACCAATAATATTGTAGATTCTTCTTTGGATTTTATCCAGAATTTCAAGATAGAGAGCAGAAGCACCAGACCAGATGTAGTGAAATTATTCAATGCATGGACAAATGGTAAGATAGGTTTGGGAGAGGAAACAGACCAATGGAAAACTAGATATATTCGTCTAGCGGTCAAAGTCACCAACAACAGCATTTGTGACTTACATGTTAAACATTTCAGAACAGTAGATGCTCTATATGTCTTTGAGTTCTACAGAGAGAAATGTGTAATTCTTGTAGTTTAAATTCGAGAGACTGGCCTAAATTCCTTAGTAGGTGCTAATCCTGAGTGACAAAGTGTAGATGTTGTATTTGTCGTATTGTCTGGTCGTTTGTCTTCCCCACCCCCGGTTTTCGTACACTGCATATTTATATTTTTTCAAATCTCGTGGTCACCGTGAGATTCTTTTTACATTCATGAGGTAATTTTTTTTTTTTTTTCAAACTACAATTCTTTAGTGTAAAAGAGCATATAGTGAATCCACTGCTGGGTCACCTGTTTGGAAAGTTGGTTCACTGTATCATGAATGAAAATTTTTCTCTCCAGAAACTAATCTACATATCTATTAGTCTACCATTCATACATGCTTAGAATAGTGTTGCCACATATGCTCTGGTGCATCTGCTATTTATCAAGAGATCCTTGATAAAATACAAATAAGAACCAGCAATATTATTGGTACTGATCTGGCATCTCGGCTTCGGTCACTTCTCCACTGTCATAGGGTTTTCTCCTTGTACCTTTTCTATAAATATATCCACAGTAGTTGTTCAGATGAGCTTTTCACTATGGTGCCTAGAATTTTTTAATATAAGCGCAGTACAAGACTGGTGTCAAGATCTCATCAATTTACAGTTGAGTTGGGTAGATGTAACTGTAAATTCTATGCTAACAGTTTCTTTTCTCGCACTTCACGCTTGTGGAAGTCCCTTCTGGTTCCATGCTTTCTAGCCAACTTTAATCTGCAAAAATTTTAATCCAATGCCAATTGCTATTTACTGACATCCTGATTACAATTTTGTTCTTGCTCCTTAGTAATGTTTCTGTTTCTAATTCTTCCATACCCTCTAATCGCTTGTGCCTTAGTGGCTTTACTGCCTTGCATGGGGATGAACGCAATTAAAAAAAAAATGATAACTTCCTCTTATAGGTTAGCATGATCATGTGCTGTTGAAGAAGAGGGACCACAAGATTCTGTCAAGAACATAAAAGCAGCAGCAGCTCTAAGAATGGAGGGTCATCAACCTGAAGAGAAAGAGGAGTATTGAATTTTGGGGCTTATTCTTTGGACAATCATGAAGGTTACCATTTAGTTGTTGTTATCATTTATACCTTTGAAGGGGAACAAAAGAGCTAAGACGAGCAAGTTTGGAATGGAGGAAAATATCATTAAAAGAAGTTAATTACAGATGTAGTGACCTGAAGCTAGTTCCACCAGGTTTATCAATCAAAACCTTGGTCAGTTTCAGGAGAGCACAAAAGGGCAGGGCACGCCCTCATGAATCTCCCCAACTGCTGGAACATGAACTCTCCAAACAGACAAGGATTTATTACTTAATGAAATAAGGCTTGAATGAGACAAAGACAGAATCCAACAAGACCAGGATAAGCCATTCAATCAAGAAATTATAAAGGGACAAAGTTTGTCAGATATGGAAACTAACATAAATGAAAGAACAGAGTCAGAGCAACAAAACCTATCATGATTCAGTAAGAGCAGGAATCAATATCAGCAATTTGAATGCCTCTGAAGAATCATTGTTAAGTAAGGGTCTCAACTCTACTAAAACCATCAGTCATGTTCTCTACTTAGAAATTATATTTCCAGTTGAGGAGGTTGCTTTGAAGATAATGAAAGTTCAAGTAGATGAGCTAAGATGGAAAGTAAGACAAGCTCTAGAAAAAGGAAGTTGGCAATGAAGACTTTAAGACCTTACAAAATGAAACTAGTATCACCATACTGCCTGCTGACAAAAGCAATGTTTCAGTGGTAATGGACAAGTTGGAATACTCCAAAAATTGGCAGCCCTAGTTGAGAATAGCAGCAAAAAGTGAAAATGCATTTGATCCTAAAAACCGAGAGGAAGTTATCCTAGTGGATATAGTTGGCCCACTGGCAGGGAAGTCTTCATCATGTTAAGAACTTGGAACACTTTCTGGAATTGATATGAGAGGCTCCTAGCAGTCAAATGGTAAACTTGGATGTGGTGAGCTTGTTCACCAGGGTTCCTGCAGATGAGGCTCTATTGGTGGTTTGAAACTGATTTGAATCAGACTCCTACCTTGGAGAATGTACTAACATTCCAATAGTAAGTTCAATGTTCTGTGTACAGAGAACATTTTCCCAACTAATGTCTGAAAGATACCAACAGAAGGAAGGCTTGGCTATGGGTTCACCAATGTCACCAGTGATGGTGAACATCTACATTAAATTCTTCAAGGAAATGGCTTTCCAAATGGTACCACTGAAACCAACAGTTTGGCTGAGATATGTAAATGACATCTTCAAACTCTGGCTACACCAGCAAGCTGTACAAATATTACTGGACGATGTAAACACAATAAAACCTTTGATTCAGTTCACAATGGAAGAAAATAATAATCAACTAGCCTTCCTGGATGTACTAATAACTCACACAGAGAATGGGTTCAAGTCATTTGTATATCACAAGCCAATCTTCACCAGACAATACCTCAATTTCAATTCCTACCATCCATACAGTGTGAAGAAAGGGATCATCTGATGCCTACAACACCATGCAAAAATTACAAGTGGTGATCAAACGACATATCAACAGGAAATGATCAGCATCAATTATACTCTTCAGAATAACAACTACCCTGCAAACAATATTAATATCCACTAGTGGAAACAAGAGTTGAGGAAGAAAATTACCATGGTCTTTGTCTTGCATCAAGGGCTTATCAGAAAAGATTCAGAAAATAAAGACAATATTCACAAGCAACTCCACTCTACAGAGAAATCTCTGCCAAGTCAAGCTTCACATGGGGAGAACATGACCAAGAACTCTGTCTACTCCATTTTTTGCAGTGTGACAAAGAATATAAATGCAAAACAAACTACCCCCTAAAAGTAAGGATGGAGGAACATCAAAAAGCCATAATGAGGAGAGAGACAATGAAATCATGTATGGCTGATCATGTAAGGAGGGGAAAGAGTAGTCAATGCTTGTGGAATGAAATGAAAATATTGGACAGGGAGGAAGACTGGATAGTTAGACATCTGAAAGAATCAGCACATACGCTAAACTATGAGGACCACCTTAGATGGGCTCGTATAGAAAGAAATATATGGAAGCGGCCAGTAAAGAACAAATGACAGCAGTTTCTCACTAGCAACAGCAGCAGCAGCAGTAACAAAAGAGAAAGCTTCCGTGAGTGCAACATGACAAGCAGCAGCAGCAGCACATCATTTGTATATTTTGGTGATAGTGTCACATCTGTTTCATTATTTCAATTTGAGGTTTACTCCGTTTTTTGTTGGTTGTATGGAACATCACATGTATATCTCATGGTGTCTGTGTTTTCTTCTTCTGTGTGGCATGTCCCTCAAAGACGTGAGATCATGGCTCTCTACAACTTCCTGTCCTCTGTAGCTCTTAGTGTTTGTCTTTTTGCTATCTCTACTAATCCCTGTTCTGCCAATCATTTATGCAAGCTTTTAAGTAGGTCATTCTCTTGCTTTCAACATGTCATGTGAGTTAAATTTTCCAAGCCTTCTTTCCTCATTATGTGCAATGTTAACTGTATCTTTCTGGTTCTAAGTACAAGTGTCCTTTTTGTTTCCATTTTCTTGAAAACTTTGTTGTTGCCCACATGTTCAATCCATGGAATTCACAATATCCTTCTGTAGAACCACATTTCTGTTGCTTCAAGTCTCTTCTTCATTTGTGAGGAGATTGTCCTGCATTCATTTCCATATAGGGGGAGTGTGTCATTTGTATATCTTATACTGATATATCATCTGCAAATATCTGGATGTTGCATTTTTTACATATATGTTTTATGAATTATTTATATATGGAAGAACACTTTTGCCTAAGAACAGGGTATCTGCCTAAGATCAAAGTGTCACTCCTCAGAACCAAGGTGGTATCTATTTATGGACAATAAATAGTGTCTATATATATATATATATATATATATATATATATATATATATATAAACATGTTTATGTGCGTATATATATACGCACATAAACATGTTAATGATATAATTATACACGCACATAAAGTGCTTATATCTGCTTATGGTATACTTAGGTATACTTATATGATAAGATTATTTACATCAGATATATCTCTGTTTAACCCCATTAGAGTTAAGTAGGTAGGTGTGTGTGTATATATAAACTTAGTCAAAGACATGCATGAAAAATAAGCCTTTATTCACAAATACCCTGTGCAAGTTTGAAGGATAAATCCTCCCACAAAACAACAGCAGGGTTAAGTGTTATTACTCAGTTCCTTTACAAATAGATTGTCAATCAGTAATCCAATATTATTGTTGAAGTTTGACTTGATTAAAAAACATGAAAACTTGTTCCTTGACAAAGATTTACAGGGTTTCATTTTTTTTTCTCATGCTCCAAAAGTGGGATCTCTCTTAGACAATTTAAGAAAAATGTACTGAATAACATTTTTAATTCTAATTTTAAAATTTTATATAAATTGAATTTGGGCTTTTTTTTTAAGTTTGAGCTTTTCTTAAATTTGGAGGTGAGCTTTTTTCTTTTTTAAAAAATTTGAAGCTCTTTCTTAATTTGAGAGTAAAAAAGTGATGGAAATTGTTCTTTAATGTATTCATTGGATAAGTCTATTTCCATTGCCAGGTATGCTATGTACCCAGGGGATTTCAAACTACAACAAAAAAAGGGGGAGTTCCCTAACATCAACTTTGCCAATCAAAGAAAATCACATATTCCATGCTAGTTTCACTTTTGCTTATGGTTCACAGGTGAATATTTGTTACAGTCGTCAACATTCTCTCTCCCCAAAGATGCTCTCTGTCAATTATCTAGAATCTTTCCCAACAAGGGTAATGTGTATTCTTCTACCTCCCAATATGTTCTAGCAAATCAAAGTTTTTTCCTTCTCACCTGTGGACATTGTTGCTTTCTTCATTTATGTGTTGTGTCCCTTCAGGATATGGAATCTCCACAAGTCCCTGAATCAATCTACCAGCTTTTTAAGTAAGTTTTCATTTTGGTAACAATTTTTCAATCTATATGTGCAAAAAATATAGTAGACATTAAATAAAAAAAATGAAGAATGAAATTACTGAATTCTATTTATGCTAGTGTTTCAGATTATTTATACAGTAGGTAGATTACATACTTTTTATTTTAAATAGATATATTTTTAATCATTTAACCCCCAAGCAAGACAATAAAGCAACTAAGATGCAAGAGGTTACTGAGTGTGAAAGAATAAGAAAAGAAAGAAGAACATTATTAAGGGGAGAGAACAATTAAAGAAAAGGAAGTAAAAAAGACAGAAGATAACAACTGACATTGCATTTAAAATTTTGAATATCAAAGTTAAATGGAAAGCATGAAGTCAGAAGAGAGTTCCATAAGTGAGATGTGCAAGAGAAGAAACTGCATATGAGATATGGTTATATCTCACCATTTCAACTGTAAGATGATGAGACCTTACCACCAATCTAGTACTGCATTTAAATCTATAAAGGCTAAGTGCCAAAGAGAAAAGCTCATCAAAACAATTACCATGAAAGGCACAAGGAAGCTATGTTATGGTGATGGGAAAGTGACTGAAGCCAAGATGCTAGGTCAGGACCAATAACATTACAGAATCTTCTTTGGATTTTATCAAGAATCGCTAGTTACATAGCAGATGCACCAGAATAGGCGTGGCAATAATATTCAATGTATAAATGAATTATAAATATGTAAGAGATTCTGGCAAGAAAAACTGTCTATCAGAACACAGTAAACCAACTTTCCTAGTAACAGACTTTTTTAGCCATTCATTCAATATAATCTTTTGACTTCAGGTCAGCAGAAAACATTAAGCTGAGAAGGTGCAATAAGTCACTCTCCTGGAGGTTAGCATCAGCCATGCTGATGGAAGCCCTAAAAAGGTTCTCTAAGAAGATTAATAGTTTTATTTTGGAGGCATTACAATTTAATAAGCCACTACTTTTCCCAACTAACAACAGATTATAGGTCCTTTTTGAGATCAGTTGCTTACTTGACCGTATCAAATTGATAAGACTTACCACTAAGACAGGAGTAAATAGTTGTATCATCAGCATAGATACCAAGTTGAGAACTGAGGACATCAGGAAGGTATTCCAAGGTCCAAGGAAAGAACACACTTAGAAAAGTTAACCCTAATTTATGAATGATGGAAACTGAATTTTCATTTTTGAAAATAAAATAAATCTGCATTATTACCTGTTAAAATTAGTATTCAAGTTTAAGATAAGCAAAAGCACACCCTTGTATATGATCCTTTATAATTCTATGAATGCCAGGGTATTATGAACCAATTTAATATATACATTCCCTGCCTCCATGTTAAGCTGTGTATTCTTCATGATTGTTTTATGGTAATTTAAATTTTCTTTTTTTCCCCAAAATATTTGTTCCTACTCAGTGGATGTGATATCCAACCTCATTTGCCAATTACTGAAGTTTACATTTTTTAGAGCAGGATTTCTCAATCTTTTCTTTCTTGTGACCCATTTTTTTAGTGTCAAAAAGATTTCAGGCCCACATAAGCATAAATAGAAATTCCATGTAACAGGAAGTAGATTTTATTTACAAAAGCAAAACGCAATAGAAAATATAAATCCTGACTAATGACTACACTCGTCCTGGTGTTTATCTGTCAGCTTGTCAAGTTGAACTTCCAGGCCTTGCTTCAGCTACAGGTGTAAGTCTCATCTCTTTTCAATGTGCACCTCCAGGCCCATTTTAAACATTTTTTCTTGGTATTGAGAAACACTGGTTTAGAGTGTAAGGCTTAAGAAACAATTTTTATAAAGGATTTTGAATCTACGTAATGTTTGAAGCACAATTTGGTTTACATTGTCATTTATTCAGATACAAATGTTTCAAAGGAAAAAAACATGAAAAAAACTGGATTATCCTCAAAATGCACTGAGTGGATAAAAAACAAAAAGAGTCTGGAAAACTGATGTATATACAATTCTCAGATGTTCATTTTTACAAGGATATGCTGAAAAGTTCTTAACAAATGACTAAAAATCAGAAATATTTTTGGAATCAATTCTTGGTCAGGCCGATAATTTTTCGGTACCTACTCATATTTCATTTCTTCCATAGATTTTAAAAATAGTAAATGACATAAAAGACATCTTTACAGGAAATTACGTTAAGTTAAAACTTAAAATGCTATAACTGTAAGACTCCTCTGAATATTACCCTCACCTTGTCTGCTAAGAAGTCTGCTTGATGGCAGAGTTCAGGACTATAAAAGGACAAGACAACAAAACCCTTTCTCTCTTTCACTCTATATTTTTTTCCCTCTACATCCCAGGCGGCCTACTATTATAACTCACATGCTCCCAATTCCTAACAGTAAAGCATTATGATCATTTTCTTCCTTTACAACAAGCTGCAGACACATAAGTTTATTTTCTGTCCTCTTGTATTGTTATTCACTATAGATGTAAAATTCCTCCACATTCAGGAAATGTTGAATTCACTTTCTTCAACTGTTTTCAAATCTGTTTTGAAATTATCATTATTATTATCATCATTGTGATAACAGAAGCTCTACCAAGTAAGGTGAAATATTGTAAAAGACTCTCAACACCGATGCATTATCACAATGTAGTATACTTAATAATAAAAACAAAAACAAATGCAAATTGTTTGGATGAGTTCTTTGCTAAGTGTTGAAGCCTAAGGAAGGGTACTGAATAGAATAATCACATGAAGGTTGGTAAAGAACAATAATACTTAGGACAAGAACAACTCATATAAGATTTGCCAGTGGCATGTAGAAGTAGTAGTCAACTGCTAGAAGTGAGTCAAGTAAATTCCATAATGAATCTCCAACTGCTGACCAACATAGAGTATTTACTACAGTATTTATGTGAATGGGGACATACCCATTATTGTCTGCAGGTATGCTACAGCACTAAGGTAATAGACTGTTTGAATTTAAGTGCAGTACTAGACTGGCATTGAGATCTCATCAATTTACAGTTGAGCTAGCTAGATATAACTCTAATTTCTATGCTAAAAGTTTCTTTTCTGATACTTCTTGCTGGTGGAACTCCCTTTCAGCTCCATTTATTCCAACCAACTTTAATCTAAAAAAATTTTAATCCAATATCAGTCGCTATCTACTGACCTTCTGATTACTCTTTCCTCTTCCCACTGAACCATAATGTTTCTATTCTTAAATCTTCCACACCCTGTAACCCCTTGTGTCTTAGTGGCTTTCATGTCTTGTATGGGATGATAGTGATAAAAAAAATAGAAAAAAAGGAAACTGAATGAAATTGGCTAGACAGTGTACCCACACACACCTAAAAAAAAAGAAAAAAAATCCTATAAAAGTGTAAAAGTACGTTTTAATATCAGCAATACGTTTTTGTAAAAAAAAATTGTGTGTATATATATATAATATATATATATATATTATATATATATATATGTGTGTGTGTGTGTGTGTTAGCAGTAATACATTTTTTTAAAATATTACCAGCAATAAAAATCTTGTCAGCATTAAATAAACCCAATGAGGCTTGATATGCCATAAAACAAACTAAACCAAACTGTCACTGTATAATGAACAATATTTTAGTCTAATGAAGCCCTTCAAAAGGACGAAACAGATTTTTTTTCACTTTGTCATTCAACTGCATTATTATTTAATGCCTCATTTTTAGCAAGTGAACAAATCATTGCAGACTCACACACTTGGGATCACTTGTCTTCTTTAATCCAGAAACAAGTTCCAGAAAATCTCAGATAAGAAAATAAAATTGTTTTAATGACTTTTTGATTGGAAGTATTTGGTCAGGTCCAAAATTTTCAATTTGTTGTTTGACTAAATTGCTTCTTGTATTCCAGATCACAAATGATTAGAGTCGATAAAACCTCAAACAAGATTACATAGATTCTTCCAACATCTTTTTGCATTCGTTAGAGTAAACTTCAAATTCAGCAAGAGCTGATATTTTGAAACCAGAAGCCATCATTGAAAAGTAAACAAAAGATAATCTGATCACAAGTTGGGGTTAATTTGCACATGCAGTCAAAGTTATTTTGCTATTGTATTTAAATGACATCTTTTGTTGTTATTAAAACTGAATTTCATTGTCATCTTGCATATTCAACATTTGTTCATTCACGTGTGATCTTCACTGATATTTATAAGTTTTGTATTTCAATTAATTATTCTTTGTTTTCCAGGAACAATACAACCATTTCATTTAACCATAATAGAATATAACATTGAAATAATTCTAAATCATAATTATTCATATGTCTTCACAATTCTACGAGTCAGTGACGGTTAATGAATTTTTCCTCTAAATATGGACTGTGGATTCGATCCTCAAAATTGCTTTGTACAAGGCCACTTTGTTTAGGGGCATTTCAACCTCTATGAGCTATTTAATGATGAAATCTAAATATTTTGTACGCAATTTCATTTTTTTAAAGATAATAATAGTTTTAGTGATACAAGTCTTACTAATTAACTCATAGATAGGGGGGAAGAGGTGGATTCATACCTTTTCCAAAGCTATTAGTCCATAAGTGAATATAATGAATCCAACTGGAATTGGAACTCTTCAATTAACAATTCCCAGTCATTATTCATTACACCATCTGAACATCTAAATTTAAAGTACCAGGTATTCCCAAGTGGTTACACATCTAGGTACTGACCAGGCTTGACGATGCTTAGCTTCAGTGATTGTATGGGAACTGGTGTTTTAAAGCAAAGTTATTATCAAGGCAAGTCTAGGATATCCCGGATTTTAGATGATTCAGGTACTTTTGTAGTTCAGAAAAAAATCCCTGTCTACCATATGAGAACTGTAATAGTCATTGTAGAATTAACAGTAAAAATTGAAAAATAGTAGCAGTTTACTCAGTGCCAGATTTACATATGGGTTAGTATGGGATGCAGCGTAGGGGTTCCAATACTAAAGGAGATTTCATACTCTTGGGGCTCATTTGAAAAAAAAATAAAAATAAAGATATAAGAATTAAGATTTAATTTATTTCAGATATTTTTTTCCTTTGAACTAATTTGAACTAATTTGAAACAATTTAGAGTATTTTGGCTTCTCTATTTGGCATGGGTAAAAATATATCTTTTTTATAGACATGGGTGGTAGCAAGTATATCTAATGAAGGGGGACCCCAAATTCTATTAGTCCAGAATAGACCTAAATCTGACCCTAGGTTTACTCCTTAATTCTTGTTTAGGATTTGGTTTTTGGTTCCTTCTCCTAAAATCTACTCATTTTCTTTCACTTCCAGTAACCCCCCACCACCACCACCACCTTGCATCTTAGTGGTATTATTGCTTTGCTTGGGGTGAATTGATTCAAAATAAAGTAAGTATCACTGGTTTTACAAGTACATGAATGTGTTAACTGTAGTGGCCAATATGAAAGATTCATCTGGAGACAAGATTTTCAATAAGCCTAATTTTCAAGTTAACTCGTTCTATACTTAACATTCAGATGCAGCCAGATAAACACAAGCATTAATTTACAATCAAATTTAATAATAGCAACCAGCCATAAAAAAGCATACACTATTTAATCGGTTGGAACAAGAAAACAACTTATAAGTAGCATCAGCGTATTTCAAAATTAGTGATTTATGTTATGATTTTTTAATTGCTGATCAAATACTGATACCATGGCAACAAAGCATAGATTCATGAGTCTTCTGGGAGACTTGAAGGCCATTCTTGACTGATGAGTTTGAAGCATTGGAAATAGATTAAATTCCAATGATAAGTTGGTGTTGGCTCCAATAGGCATAGGAATGACTGCAAAAATTCCCCACCCCACCCAAATTTAGAGACAAAACATACAGAGGCATGCTGGAATTTTTTTTTCTAACCAATAAGATAGACCACTTCTCAGTCTCATCAGATTTATTTCTGTCTTGAAGACTTCGACAACATTGGCAATTGCTAAAGTGCAAGAGACACGAATGTATTGCTGATACAGTTATGTTTACAATATTCGGACTATTGTCCTCATCTTTGTTGCCATATTTATCAGAATGTTTCGGCTGTTGTATGCTCCGGTCCTCTCCGGGTGGTTAGAATGTCGAACTGAACCCTTTATTTTGCTCACAGTAAGCTGTTCTAGTTCCATGTTTAATAGATATTAGTTGTTAGTTATCTGCTGTTAATTCCCCTCTCCAAGTTCTCCACTGCCTTAACCAGGTATTGAACTTACAACTCTTTGGGTCCTGTCACTGGATCTAAGGACACATGGCACAGTGGATAAAGGTGTTGGTTAGATCCAGTGACAACTGTTTTGATCAATAAAAATTATATATTTGTATTACACATTTGAATGGAGACAAGAAAACATTGAAATATGACAAAAATAACAAAAAAAAATGATACTTAAAAAAAGAATTTGTCACAGATATAGATTAAATTAACTGTCGACTTTAGCTAACCCTTTTTGTACATATCACTAATTATACAAATTGGCCATAGAGGAATCTATGTTACAGTATCAGCTTGATGGAAGCTTTCACAGTTTGGAATTAGCAGTTTATTTTTTGATTTTTCATTGACTGATGATTTAATTTTTATATCCTGTCAACCAGGCATAGATTTACGTATGCCTATGAAACTTTGGATGTCATGCTTGACTCTGATGTGTTTAAGGAGTTGGAAATAGATGAATTTAATTCCAATGATAACTAATTAGACAAGACTGGCAAAAGCCAAAATGAAAGAGACATGAACAGGCTGTTGACAGTCATGTTTACAAGACATTTGGGTTTTTATTTTTTTTAATTTCATTCAGTTTCCATGGAAACACCTAAAACCATATATTCATGACTAAAAATGCCTCTTCCATAGCCTGAACATAATCCTACCAGATTAATTAAGGTTAACTTGTGTATACAGTTCCTAAATGGAATTTAAATTTGAGTTACCTTAAAATGCACACTTTATAGCAAACTTTACAGGCCTCGCTGCAACTGCGGTCAGTTTCCTCATCATTGTGATAGTTAGAGGTATAGTAGAGTAATTGAGAGCAGCTCAGATTGAGGAATTAGAGGGCTGAGTTTGAATTCCAGTCAAGTTCATTACATTCATCTGCTATTTACATGCTAATACCCATGGGTATGAATCCATCTCTTTTCTTTCCAGTTATCGGTAAATAACAGGACAGACTGGGTCCTATATTCTTATAACTGGTCTAAGAGAAGGAAAAACTGTATTCAAAACCAGCCTGGAGAAGGTTGGCCTCTATCAGACTATCTTGCCCAAGAAACACCACTGCTACTGCAGCTACAGTAGACTTGATCTGTACGGGTTACAGGTAAAAAAAATTTTTTAAAATGATAAAATTAAAAATAAATTGATTTGGAAAGAGTTAAATCAATTTATCAACATCTGTACTACATGAGCAATTGTACTTACCCCTTAATGGTCATGAAAATATCAGAAGTAATTGATGTAAGGAAACTTGATGTAAGTAACAATGCCTACACCAATTTGACTATAGAAATTCTATTTCTCATTTCCACGTTTATTGCATTTACTCCAAACTCACCACATTTTTCGTGATGCAATGCCATATTGGGACATGGTTTCCCTCAAACAGCATTCTAATATTTATGTCCCTTTTGGGAGCCCTAAACAGGCATGAACATCTGTGTCTTGGCCTCTATAAATGTACAATACCCCTTTCTTTTTGAAAACTTAAGCAAAAACTGCAAACCAGTGGCCACCAAATCTTGAAAATATTCTCTTGAAGGCAAAACGTTTATTCAAGCAGAAATAATAAGAATGTTAAGAGAAGGAATAATTGAAGAATGCAGATCACCATGGAGGGGGGAACCAGTATTAATAACGTCCTTTGATAATAATAAAAAAAAGAATAGTCATAGACTACTCCCAAACTATAAATAGGTTCACCCTCCTGGATGCATACCCTATACCCTGTATTGACGGGATGATAAACAAGATCGCCAAATACAGAATATTTAGTACATTAGACCCTTAAGGAGTGCGCTTACCACAAAGTAGCTAAAGATAAGCCTGAGGATGACTTTATCAATTCCAACAGATTCTGTTTGGGGTCATTAAGGTTTTTCAGTGTGTCGATCAATAAACAGCACCAAAGATCTACAAAAAGGTCACAACAATATCTGTCATGCAGGCATCATGAGGATGATGCATGTGGTTCAAAGCTGGAATTTGCTTTTTACAGTTGAGAATGTGAAATGAATAACAAACGGTTGTCAGATCTGTGTTCAAATAAAACTAAGGTTCTACAAACCTGTACCGGGAACTCTAATAAAAGCTACACAGCCATTTGAGAGGCTGAGCATGGACTTTAAGGGCCCTCTTTGTCTAAATGCCAAAACAAATATCTACTAAATATTGTTGACGAGTACTCACGATTCCCTTTTGCCTTTCCCTGTCCAGATGTGAGTTCAACAACGGTCATAAGATGTCTTTGCTCACTGTCCTTAATATTCAGAATGCCAGCTTATATTCATACAGGTCACAGGACCTCTTTTATGCCTGACCAAGAATATTCCGATCAGTACAGGGAGTAGCCATAAGCGAAACTACCCCATAGAATCCTCAAGGGAATGGACAGTGCAAGAGATACAATGGCATGATATGGAAGACCATACAGTTAGCACTTGAAAACCAAAACCTTGCAATTAGACATTGGGAAGGTGTAATAACCGAGGCTCTGTATGCTATAAGAACACTATTGTGTACAAGAACTAATGCAACACCTCACAAAAAGTTTTTAAATTTCCAAGGTTCGGCCAGGATCTCTCTCTCTTTGTGGCTCTCACAGACAGGTACTGTTTTACTTAGAAACTATGTTCGACAAAGCAAGTGATTCTCCTGTGAGTAAGGTAGAATTGCTTGAAGTGAACCCATTCTATGCACACATCTAGCACCCGAACAGGTGACAATCGAATGTTTCCCTCAAAGATTTGGTACCTGCCAGTGAGTTATCAAACCAAAGGGAGGAGCAGCTCTCCCCTGAAGCAATATCTCTCCCTCTTGATAGTAATGAAAACACAATGCCATTGAATTCTCCTAAGGAACAAGGCCCCAATTGTGATGATTCAGAAATCAACACTAGAACAGATTTTCTCAAAACAAGAAGGAGACAAAAACAATATGAGATGAAATACTTCTGTCTGACTGTTCCCATAATATCTGAAAGCCCAGATCAGCTGCCATCAAAACAATTCTAGAGAATTGACAAGAGACCCAGTCACCTGGAGGATTTTGTGTGTAGGAGAAAACAAAGCCTGAGAGAATGTGGTAAGACAACTTGATTAACTCCCATCTTATGCTTTGTATAAACAATTCACGCCGTCTTAGTGAAAATGGCAAGACTCTTCAGTTACGTTCAATAAAGGCACATTAAGCTGAACTAGACATTGAGTTTTCATTACAGGGTAAATCCGATTAAAAATATCCTTTTCTGAAAGATATAATCCTTTCTCAAGCCATCATACATTTCTCAAACTGAAATAAAATAATAATTGCATTTAAAAAATACAATAACTAATTTATATCACTTAGCATCTTCCATAGTTTACCTTAACTTTCACAGTTAGCCATAAGAATATTTTTGAGTGTTCTTAAATTAAAGAAAATTGAAAAACTGCATTCTTACTTCTTTTTAAAAATACAAAAAAACCCCAAAAAAACATTACCTTTGGCTTGATAAATTTCAACAGAAGATGAGAGTTTTCCTTTTGTCTATATATATATATATATATATATATATATATATATATATATATCAATCACAGTTTTTACACATATATATGTTTTACACAAGTTTATACAGTCATGTTATGTTAACCCCTCATAAAAACCTCTGAGCAGACAATGAAAGTTGACATAGTAATGAATTGGCATGCTCCTGTTGGTCCTCTATGTTCAATTGACGATACCACTTCTTGTCATCTATATAATAAATACGAATATCAGTGTGTCACATTTTTTCAATTTTACCCCTAGAGGCTGTAGCCCAACATATACTATTTTGGAATCAGGCTGACTCCGTGAACAAATTAAAAACATTCCGGGCTGGATCCAGACCGGCAATCCTGACATTTTGAATTTCCAAGTTTTCATTACTCTGATTGTCTTTGGTGATTTTTTTTTTTTTTTTACATGATTTTTTGTGACAAATTTTTTGTACGTTAACAATTTTGATAACTTGGAAATAAATTTGGGAATATTCAAAATTAATTGCAAAATCCAGTGAAAGTCACCCTTGGAATAAAAATAATTGTTTGTACAGAAAGTAAGGACTTATGTACATCAAATTGGTTTTAAATTAAATGGCGGCAGAAGAAGAATTATTGTTAAACTTTTAAAAGGTTAGCTTAAATATTAATGCAATACTTAAATGAAGCAATCAATTTTGAGTTTTTCTGTAGTTTATTGTTGCCTATAGCATCTACAACTCCCTATCTATTATGATAAAGGCCCAATCAAGAGTCCTCCGTCGGTGATAGCTTTTAAGCTAGTTAGTAATATATCAAGAATAAATCAATCAGTTAGCAGAGTTTTGAACAGACCAGTTTCATTCCCTGTAATGGGTTAAGACCTCCCTAAGAAAGGTGCCATTAATCAGTTGAATGCTTATAAACTCAAATATAATATATATATGACCAATATTTGCCTAACCCTAAACCAAGTAAATGCATATATATTTAAATATAAATGATCAATATTTAACTATTGACAAACAATTTAAATGATTATAGACGCAAATGTAAATGACAAATCCCTGAACCAAGTAATGCTGATACACTCAAATATAAACACTTGTTATTTACCTATAAACTCAAGTTTAAAAAACTGATTTCAACATTAAATAACCCAAAAAGCATTGATATGCCATAAAATTCACCAACTCAAATTAAACAAACAAGTGAAATCAAAACAGAAGTGAATACAGAGTGAAAATGTTAACTATTTTGGGATATAATCCGAGACAGATCATCAAAATACAGAATATGTAAGCTGCCATGGTGCTGTATCTTGGTAGTCTGGTGGTAAGTGGCAATGACGCTTCTGTCCTCCAAACCTTACCTGACCTCAGGGTCATCATCTGATTAATGTCTTGCCGGTGGGTGGGGGTGTTTGTGCACAGAGCAGCTGTTTTGGCAGTAGTAGATGCCTGGATTTATTTATATCAGACAGTGTACATTTTAAGTAGGCGTTTTCACGCTCTGAATGGCAGCTCAGTATCATTCATTCATTTCTTTTGTCAAAATAAAGATATACAAACATTTAGGGCTGAATCATTTACTACGACTGAGAGTGAGGCGAATGAAAAGAAAACTTAATTACGTCAAAGAATAGCCAATATGAAAATACACTGCATGCCAATTTAAGTATATACAGACTGGTTTTCATTTTTAGTGCCAGGTTAGAGGATTTTCCTTGTTAATGGTATCATATAACCCAGTATTATCTGCTGCATAGTGATGCTAACATGATACTGATGTTGAAGTGGTTTGTCAGTGATTCACAAGGCAAATGAATGTACACCTTCTGGAAGAATTCCTGTGCTGGGTAATACATAAGTACATAGAATACCAACAACTGACAGGTGTGTGATTTTCATGATGGGCCTACGCCCTGGCAGGAAGTCAAAACTACCGACAACGGCTACGGGTTCATGATGAAAGCAAGCCAACTAGAAAGTGGGATACAGTTGTGATCATGCTTGAAAAGAATGGGCTCCACCAAGTTATTTCTGTCCAAAACAGTGTCCCCACCCCCACCAATGACCATGTCAACTTACAGGATCATGGGCAATAGGCTAATGCAGGTAGGTAGTAAATACTGTGATACAATTGTCAAAGCTGTTGTCCATCTGATGACATAACACCACACATACCAATGACTGATTGTGTCAGAGATTTAGTCGATGATTAGTTGAGATTAGCTATAGTTTGGTGAATAGAGTGGAAGCAGGTGTTATGCCACAGAGATGTACACGTACTCGTTTTGTTCAATTATAGACGTTTGAAAGGGTTCGCATTGTGAGATTGGATTGTCATTTCAGAGAATTGTAATGCATAAAATGTCAGTGGTGCTTTAGAGTTGGCAGCTTTTTCTCTGCATCATGCTCCTTCAGGAGGTGCGCAATCATGGCTCTCTACAACTTCCTATACTTTGTAGCTCTAAGCAATGTTTGTCTCCTTACTATCCCTCCTAGTACCTGTTCTGACATCCATTTATACAAGTTTGTCAAATAGGTTGATTATGGGTCTCCACAATTTCCTATTTGTAGCTCTAAGTTAAATGAACATTCCTTCACTGAAAGACTAAATTTTGGATGGTATGTAGTGTGAACTCTCACAAAAGTCGTTACATTGTAAGGGCAGTAATGATTTACTGCATGCCTTCCACAGCACAGATTAGAACAAATGTGGTCCAAGTTTACTTGCAGTGGGACTACATGCATACATTCCTGTAATTAATTTCTCAATGTATCAAAGATGCAGAATCCTTGCTGTAATCACATAAGCAAGCAGCAAACCAGGTTGGTCTCTATTGCAACATGAGTAAGACAGAATACATCACAACCTCCCCTGAACCATCTGAGTTGAAGTCACTCAATAATACATCCATCAAGAGAGTTGAGGACTTCAAATATCTTGGATCTTACATAATAGATTCCCAAAAAGACTTCAACATCCACAAAACTCTTGCATGGGATGCATGTAAAAAACTTCACAAGATTTGGCACTTGAACCTTCCATACACTTTAAAAGTCCAAATCATTCAAACACTGATTGAACCAGTCCTACTGTATGGATCAGAAACTTGAACATTATCTGTTCGTCTTGAAAGACAACTGGATGGAACATATACAAATCTGCTTAAAAAAATCCAGAATATCAGTTGGCGATCCCATGCATTGATTAACACAATTTACAGAGAACTGAAACCAATGTTTCTTAAGCTCAAACAAAAGCGATTGCAGTTTGCTGGCCACTGCCACCAAGCGGGTGCAGAGTTGTCTGATCCTTACTCTATGGCAGGTGTCTTCTCAGGAAAGTTGACTTTCCCAAACAACATGGATCAGGACATATGGTTGGATATTGGGGATCTGGGGATAGTAATGCAAGATCAAACAATGTGGAAAGGGGTTTTGTTAATGGATTTCCGATCAACCACAGAGAGATTGAGGATGATGATTATAATGTAATCAGGCATATCACTGTCATGCACATCTCCAATAGTCTTGCAAGAGGATCACCTAGAGTACTGAATGGCATTCTGTAGTGTTTTGTGATTAAAGTAGGTCTTGTTTTCATGCAAACAATGGCCATTTGCAGGAACAACACCTTCAAGGGCATATTCACCCACAACTAACAGGTCCAGCTTCAAGCATCACAGTGTAGTGTGCTATAAGTTACAACTCTCATTCACCTTTGGTGTTTGTGGAGGGAATGTTGAACAGTGTCATGTACATCCAGAACATGATTTCACCTGTTCTATGGCTGTTCTTCCAACAAGAAATGGTGATGTGCTCTCCTAGCAGTAGAATGCCCACCCACGTTATACCTGTACTACTCTATATTGTCAGACTTGTGCCCTAATAAAAATATATGAAATGATGCCTGATTGGTTCAATCAATCCACCTCCAGCACATGTCATATTATGCCAACAGATACATGAAGTATAGAATAATATTGCAGGTTGGCTGTTAACATTTTTATGATCATTTTAAATGCAACATAAAGACCAGTGTTAATCCCCAAGGAGGATAGACAAAATATTGATATAGATTGTGAATACTGTTGATATGAACATTTTGGAACCTGTGCACATATTGATATGAACATTTTTTTAAATTGGTATCACCCCATGCAAGGCATTAAAGCCACTAAGACACAAGGGATCACATGGTGTGGAAGAATTAGGAACAGAAACATTAATAATGAGCAGGAAGAGAAAAGAGTAATCAGGAGGACAGTAGATAGCAATTGACACTGCATTTAATATTTTGCAGATTAAAGTTAGCTGGAAAGCATGGAGCCAGGAAGGGAGTTCCATAAGCAAGAAGTGTAAGAAAAGAAACTGTTAGCATAGAATTTATGGTTACATCTAGCCAGCTCTACTGTAAACTGATGAGATCTCGATGCCAGTCTCGTACTGTGCTTAAATTAAAAAAATAATATGATCATTTATTGTAATCTAACTATATTACCTGTACGTTTCATACTGAGTGAATTGAAACATTTTTGGTAATGAAATTTTATTTTTAATGTGCATGTGTTACTAAAAGAAATTCAAAATTTAAAAAATATAATCTTGTATTAAAACAGGTTAATTCTACAAATTAAGAAAATTAATTTTATTCCTAAAAATGACATTTAAAAATGTTGCTTATTTTACTCCCATTCATCATAAAAAAGACTGGATTTGAAAAAAAAAAAAATGGAAAAAAAGATCAGTAGCAGAACATTTCCAGATGTTCATTCACCGACTTATTTAGACAAGTTTTCTTATCTTCATTTTTGCTATAATCATGTCTCCATTCTTCTTCAGGTGATCATTACAGTTGATAAACTTCTGGGAATTTTGAAGTGAAACCTAGCACAATCCATATCAAGATTATGTGTAGTTAGTTGGCCATGTTGTCTTTTAATCATTGCATCATAAAGCATATAAGAAACATTTCTTTTGATCATGCAAATTATCAGCTTGTTTGCTTAAGTTGTATCACTGAATGTATTTCATATAAACACCATTCAGGCAAAAATTGCTTTTGTTTAGTTCAAAGGCAAGATTGTCAGTAATTTTGCTTATAATCCTGTCTGCAGGTTACATCATGTCATTTTGCTGATTTCATATTGAATCAGTGAGTCAGATAGTTTAAAAAAAAAAAAAAAAAAATTAAAAATTGAAGAAAACAAACAATTCTATTGTGGTCTTAATCTCTTGTGATGTGATACAACCAAATGCAAAATTCTTTTTACCTTATCTTCCAGGATTTTAAAAAGTGCACCTCATCATCAAAAAATTATTTTTTTGAACGCAAGAAAAATTATCAAGATTTAATACTTTTTAGATTAAGATTCAATTTTGTGGCTTATGGAATGTAATAACTTCCTCCTAAGTACAATGTTCCTTCAAGTTGTAAGTGATCATGACTCTCCACAGCTCCCTTTTATTCAATATCTGTAAACTGCATTGTCATAAGAATGATATCCCACTATATTCCCTATGGATTTAATTTACAGTTGTCCTTCTAAACTGGTTGCTCTACCAAGGCTAAAGAGCCAAGTCTGTTCATCTATTTTTACCCATACCTGGGGTGGGGAAAAGGATAAGATTTATGCCTTTCTTAATAGTAATAGTGTGAAGTGAAGATAAACTCCGTCCACTGATTCCATTTTCGATGTTAAGAATTAAGCCACATGCGCTGTCTTATATTTAATAAGCAAAAAATAAAAACAATTTGAAAAGATTTTAACGCTGAAATGATAGTTTAAGTTTTGTATTTGTGAATAAAAATTGATAATCAGCTTAAGCCAATGAGTGTCAAACTTGACTCTCAGTATAGAAATTTTAAGTTCTTTTCTTTTCTTGATTGATTTGTTTTCTACGACATATCAACCTTTTTCAGGTTATTTAAAGCCAGAAAATATTTTTTGATTAGATTTTTTTTTAAAAGATAATGATTTAGTGATACAAGTTTTACTAATTAACCTATAGCTGGGTGAGAAGTAGTGGCTTCAGACCTTTCCCAGGAATATTTGCTCATCAGTGAATATAATGAACCCAACAGGAATTGAAACTTGGCTCTCTGATTAACAATTTCAAACCATAATCCATTACACCACCCATACATCCAAGCTTACAGCACTTGGTATTCCCAAGCAGTCACCCATCTAGGTACTGACCAGGAGTGATGTTGCTTAACTTCAGTGTTTCAACGTGATGTGGCCATGAGACAGAATTTTAAGTTATTTGGCTCTAAAATGATATTGATGAACAGAGTTCAAATTCTGGCTAGGGTAGTTTGTGATCCATTTGCATCCATCGCAAAAGTTACTTCCTAATATGGATGATGGTGTAGAATACACTAGTACCTGTTGCATGTTAATTAGTGAAATGAACATCAGGTAAGAAAAAAAATAGGATTAAAGTGTTGGTTTGTGAATTTGGTGACATTGATATCCCATCCCTACCCCCCTGCCAGGCAGGCAGAGGAAGCAGGATGGGCTCGAACTGAGAAATATCTTAAAATAAAATGAGGAATCCCCAGATATAGACTTGTAAACAAAAACAATCTACCCTAATAGATTTAAATAAAACATTCAGTTCGAAGTTCCATGAAAATTACCTGAACTGACAGACACATAAAGAAGGCTGAAAATCACAATGGCTGAAATGTTGGTTTAATGATAACAAAATGAGGACATTAGTCCAAAAGTAAATAACAGAAAATGGTATGAAAAACTCTTTATGCTATCCTGACAATCTAAGCTAAGTCATATGTTAATTTGATTGAAACTTCTTTCAAAGTTGGAAAAATATCACTATTATATGATTTATGAAGGAAAAGTTTCTCTATTCATCACCAAATTGTACTATAGCAATTTTCTAAGCATAGCATAGATGTGGCACAAGGCTGAAAGTGTGGAGCACCCAGTGAGTATCGAACTCACTACTGAGTCAGAATTGATCTAGCAAGACAAGCTTGCTAACCATTACACCACACCGAAGTGTTTAACAATAAAATGGACAAAATAATAATAAAATTAACTAATATTAGTTAGGTCCCTTAGCATGGACAGCAGAATGAGAATAGTATCCTCTATTGATTGAATAAAGTGTTCAACTCAAAATTCCATTGCTGAACACAAGCAGCACCTGAAAAAATTCAAGAGGATACCATAACCAAAATATGACTAATACAGCCAAATATTCACAAAAGAAATGTGTCATGGCTATCAAAGCAAATAGATTTTATGATGTGCATTAACAAACTTACTTACATCACAAAGAGTTGCATGTGAATTTTCTATTAAAAGATATGACAAACATAACTGATTTAAAATATAAATAATTGATTTTTATATTCTACACTTGTGTTCTGAACCAGATACACAGTATAACTTTTAGAAAAACACAATATTCCATTGCTTTAATCAACATTAAGCAAAAAAACGTTTTTTTAATGTTTTCTTTTATCAGTGGCTTTCTTCACACAAAATGTGTATGTATTTTTCAATTTACAAAAAAGAAAGAAAGAAATAAAGAAAAATCATTGATTTAATCTTGTATTTAATTACTGAATAAATGTTGATAAAGTTACAGTGTGCTGAGCATACAGAGAGTTTGGAATAGGGTGCCTCCTGTAGTGAAATGCTTAACAAGATTGCTATAGTATTGTATGATTTGTTCTTTGCTCAGTGTTCATTGCCTGTAACATTTTTCCAAACTAAATACGGGTTAATCAATAAGTAAATGATCCAAACACTAAAATGCTTATATAATCTATACTATTTTGTTTTTATGTACATCAATTATGCTTTTCTATCTAGGATCAGAGTATAGTCTCTGTATTTGAATACCAGCTTTTCTGCATGAGAAACAATGCTTTTTTTCTTCTTCTGTAAGCAGGTAAGTATTGAGAAAAGGCAAAGGGAGGAGAAAGGACAGAAGGCAGAAAGAATGGAAAAAAAGAAAGCCAGGTGAGGTGATATATATATATATATATTTGTAGGTCTGAAGATTTGGATCGGGATTACGATTCCAATATAATAAATTATAACCATGGAATATTAGTGTTTGAGCCTTTTATATTATATTCTTACTCTGTCCCGGATATATATTGACCATTAATATTATCAATATCTATATATATATATAAGATAATCCTAAGGAGCCAGGCAAACCTCGGTAGGTTTGCCTGGCTCCTGAGGATTATCTTAGGTTTTGCTCTCCTTCGTGTATTGAGCACTTTACGTAGTTGCCTTTTACTCGCGTTGGAGGTTTTTTTCTTTGGACTCTGAGTTTGAACTCTGGACAATTGTTTTCGCCTTAGTTTAATGTTCTTGGTTCTTTCTTTTTTTATTCCTCATTTTTCCTTGGATGCCGATTGGTTCTACTACAAATCGAACTATCCAAGGTTTTTCCAAGCAAGTACCACCATATATATATATATATATATATATATATATATAAAACAAACCAAAATATTGGTAAAACCAACACAAAGCACCAAGAGACCAAATAAAATCAAAACCAAAAATGTAAAAGAAAATATAAACTGAAAAAAGAAAGTCAAAGAGAGACACCCCTACCTAGACAATCAAAGAGAGTGCTCCAGATCTAAATGAACAAAGGCAGAACAAATAGCATGAAACTGAAGCATATAAGTTGACATTGAGGTTTGTGGAATTGTCACTCATATCATAGCAACAGAGATTAGCTTTGTGTTCATGGAGATAAAAACATAGTTCACAGGAAATAAAACGTACAAACGTAACAGGAAATGCATTATAAATTGTGTTTTAATTTCATAAAATTTATTTCTATTTTTGTATGTATTGGTGTGTGTATTTTTTTAGCTTACAATTGTTTTATGGTACATGGGATAAAAAGGGAGACTTTACTCCGTAGTATTACAAGCCATATCATTGAGAAAAGTAGTTCACATGTTGCCCGTACCAAGGTTCGTGGCAAAGAGATTGAATTTAATGTCTTTTGACAGGATGTCCATATTTCTGGCAGGAACAGTTTTTGTTGCATGTCGGGAGTACTTTTATTATTTTTAATTTTTTTTAAATTTATTTTATACAACGTTTTTATATTATTATTTATTTTATTTATAATTTTCATTATTATTATTAATTTATTTTTTCATTATTATTTATTTATAATAATAATAATAATAATACAGGTCAACACCCAGCTGCAACAGTCAGTTTCATGCTTAAACTTAATCTTCAAGCCATCTGAAAATGGCTTGAAGATTAAGTTTAAGCATGAAACAGATTGTCCCTATCCTTGATATTGAGCACTTTAACCCATAAATATAGCATACCTTAAAATTATATTGTAATATTATATGTGTGTGTGTGTTGTTGTGTGTGTGTGTGTGTGTGTGCGTATAACGAGAGAGAGAGAAACAAAAGATAACAGAGTGAAACACTGACTGGATATCAAGATAGAACCAATGAAAGATTGAAAGACAAACAGGGATAGAATCAGAAAGACTAAATTCCAATACACATTAATTTCCTTTATAGGGAGAGATAGAGCAAAAGAACGATAAAAGAGAGGATACAATAGAAACTATTCAAGATTTGCTCTATTTCTTTTTTTGCATATGAAACTAATCAATGTTTTTGTAACGTCCAGATCAAACTGTGTACACGCAATGATGATTGGAAGGAATAAGGGAAAGAATAAGAAGATACTGACAAAGGGTGAGACGAGCAGAGGCAACACCCATGGTTCTTGTTAGTTCTGTAAGGGAGTGTTGAAACGTTATCGGCTTGACCAAGTTCCCAAAATATTAGTAAATATCTGAACACCATCTTCTTCACACCAAGATATTTTCATTACCCAACCCCAGCCTTGTATGTAATTTTAAGAGGGATATAATTATCAAACTCAAAAACTAGAAAATGATTCAGACCAGTGATAACCAATGTAAATATTAACAAGTTTTCTAGTCAACTTGTCATCTTGCATTCATTAACAAAACAACGGATTTCATTAGCAAAAAACAAAAACAAAACTGAAGACATTTCAAGACTTGTTGAAGATTGTGATATTATAGTCATCAAAACTACAAAATTTTAACTTGAATTCAGCAAATTACTTTTCAGGTTAGTGAGACAAATATGCAGTGTAAATTTAGTTTCAATTAGGTGATCCGCTGAAACAATAAATGGGGGGGGGGTGGCAATTTTAAATGCAAAATGATATTTCAAAATAAGAAAATAATGTCAATGCCACCAAATAGAAAATTAAAGAACTCATGTAGAATTTATTTTGGGGGCCATTTTCTTCATGTTTTACAATGGAACTATCAAAGTTGAAAAAGGAGGCATGCAGCTGGATATGTGTTACAAGTCTTTATTCACATTTCAAGGGTAGTGCTTGCAAAACCCATGGCTAATAAAACACTGAGAACAGACGAGTCCATTTCACTAGACAACATTATTGGTTTCATCACAAGGTTCCAGCCACTGTGCACTCTGGCCTTCTTTCCATCTGACTTTACGAAGTTTTGTTACTACAGTGTAACCCGGATATAAGAGAAACCCGGATATAAGAGAGATGTTCTCTGGTCCCAAATTAGAGCCATACTTACCTAAACAAAATAGACCAAACCCGGATATAAGAGAAACCCGGATATAAGATACTTCTTCTCCGGTCCCGACAACTCTCTTATATCTGGGTTACACTGTATTATACATTGCTCCATTTAGTTAAGTTCCTTCTTTCTCTCTCACTCACTCACTCGTTCACTCTCACACACCTTTCTACTATTTACAGTGTAGTAGTTTTTTACTTTCTCTCTTTGATAAACTTAAGACATAAAAAGAAATCAAGAAGAGGAAACCAGCATTGTCTTATGATTATTTACCTTTTCATTATGACAAGCATAGTCACCATGTCAACCATTGTATTCTAAGGCTTTCTTTCAGTTTCTCTTGTACTCAGTAAGCTTATCGGAATTTTTAACCAAACACTTTATTCAATTCATGGGGGTTAAATTGATCTTATTCTGATCATCAATTGTTCAACTTTTTGTCGATTGTCTGTTTCTTCCACTGAATCAAAGTATGTGACTTTTCCAAGCCTACCAGATACAGGAACTAAAAACACAACTGCCATAAATCAGATATGTTTTAACCAATGGGGGTTTAATCCATTAATTCATTTATCGCTTGGAAAGATGAATGTGAACAATCTACTCCATGAATTAAATAAAAAGCCCAGTTCAAAATTAAAAAAAACTTACAGAATACGGACAACTGAAGAAGGCCAGTGGGTACAATGGCTGAAACATTGCGAGTATAACAAGTAGCGAGTATGAAGAGGTATATAATTATGATAAATTCCTCTCATATCATAAATTCTAAGATAAACTGGATTTCACCAATCCACAAAGTGTCGAAGACTCTCCTGCCTTGACAATAAATCTTCAAAATTCTGTTTATTAGCTGAGGATTTGAACATGTAAGACCCCTCTCCATTTGCATTTAATATTGCTGATTTGGTATTTGTATGTATCTAGAGATTCTTGACAAAGTCCAAAGAAGAATCTGCAATGTTATTGGTCCTGACGTATCATCTGGGCTTCAATCACTTTTCTTCTGTGGTTACGTAGAATCCCTGTGGCTTTTCTATAAATGTCTTTGTGATAATTGTTCTGATGAGTTTTCCTTTGGTATCTTGACTTCACAAATTTAAGTACAGTACTAGAATGGTGGTTAGGTCCCATAATTTCACTGTTGTAACTGAAAGTTCTATGGCAATAGTTTCTTCACACACACACTTCTTACTTGTGAACTCTCTTCTGGCTTTCTACCACAATCTTCAAAAATTTAAATGCAATGTCACTCGTCATCTTTTGTCTACTTAAATCCTGTTCTTTTTACTGTTTTCTTCGTTTCTTTCTCTCAGTAATCCCTTGCATCCTAATGGCTTTATTGCCTTGCTTTAGGGGAAATATTAAAATAAAAACTGTATTGTTCCAATCTACAAAGCATGGAAGAGCTACCTGGCTTGAAAATAAACCTTTGAAATTCTGTGTATTAACCAAACACGGATCTGTAGCAGAACTAGCTTTCTAATAAACTGAATATAAAGTAAAAGACTTCTGCTTTCAGGTTTAGAAATTTTATTGAAATAGTGGAAAGCTGACGAAAACAAAATCAACACCCACAAATAATATGTTAAAAAAACTACCTGGATGAATTTTCAGAGAGTAAAACTTTAACTGTACTGTTTATCATAACATCAAGAGGCCCCACAAGGATTGACTTCATGGTCCAGATCCCATTCACAAACTGGCAATACAGTAGCCCTGATACTATACACCTGCTGATGAGATCGCCTCCTTAGGAGTAACTTATTACTCTTGACTATCAGGCGGATAATGCCAACGCAGAAAACGTTAACTTCAAGCACGATTAATGAAGAAAGAAACAATCCTGGAAAGATATATTTTATTCAAAGTGAATATGTGTCATCTACAGAGAAAAATAGCAGACCTCTTTGAGCCAGCATCCTCATAGCTAAGCAAAGTGTTAGGTAGTGAGACAAGCTTGTTTGCATGTGACAACTAAAAGACCCACTAAGAAAAAAGTGTGTTACAAAGGTTACTCGGGGATGAATTCACATACTCTCCTTCCAATGATCTGATATCCCCTACTCACAATAGGGAGGAGGATTCTTCTATGTGCTGTGTCCCGTTAGGACATAGGCGATCATGGCTCTCCACAATTTCCTGTCTTTTGTAGCTCTTAATAAATTTTGTCCTTTTGTTATCACTCCTAAATACTGTTCCTCCATCCATTTACCCAAGCTCACCAAGTAAAGGATACGGAATGGAAAAGCCAAAAAAGGGATGACAGAGTTCACCTGGTACACATAAGAATAATTATTATATAAAGCTTTAACTTTATATAATCATTGTAATGATTCTGACATACAATAAACAAATCCCATCATCCCCATATTAACATTTTCATTCAATATTCTCACCTCTGCATTGGGTGGCTCTTGGGCCTTGTATTGGGTGAACATTAGTATAAAAGGAAAAGACAAGAAAATGTGTATGTAAATGAAAGGAAACAGTGAATACAAATTATTTCCTCCCATTATCAAATTTGAAAAAAATTAAAGAAATATACAAAATAGAAATCAATTAATAGGAAATGAACAGAGGTCAGTTTGACCTTTGTTGGGTTTATAAAAAATAATAAATAATCCTAACAAGACCCTTCAGTTCTTCAAGACGAAAAGTTAATCTTCTGGTAAAATGGATGATCCCCTTGTATCACTCTAGAAAATATCAGACTCCTTCTACCTGGCTTTATCTTTATAAGAGTCAGATCAGATCAAAAAATGGGTCTGATTCATTCATTCATTTTCTACAGCTTAACTTTTTGCAGGTTATTTAAAGACATATTTTTAAATCGTAAGAATTTTTTTGGAGATAAAAATGGTTTAGAGATACAAGTCTTACTAATTATTCCATAGTTAGAGAAGAATATATAGATTGATATGCTTCCAAAGGGGATTTGAACATAAGTGAATATAACAAACGCAATGGGAATTGGAACTTGGCTCTCTGATTAACAATTCCAATCCATTATCCATTACACCACCTGCACACCCAAACTTATAGCACTTGGTATTCCCAAGTGGTCACCCATCTAGGTACTGACCAGGCTCAACATTTCTTAACCCTAGAAAAATAACCATCAATTAAAGTTACACCACTACTAACCATGGATATATCATACCCGATTTTGAAAATAAAATAAAAAAATATTAAATATAAATCTAATTGAAATATTTTACATGCAGGCACTTCAAACTTTGTACTTTGAGTTAACATTAATAGGAACTGAAAAACATTATTTAGGTATATCGGGTACTGAAAATTGTAATTAAAAATAGGAAAATTTGCACTGGGTACTAAATACTCATGGTTAGTGTTCTAGGGTTAACTTTGGTAATCATATGGGAACCAATTTCAATGTGATAAGCCCCCCACCTCCAGAATTGCTGTCATATTTGAGCTGCTTCATTCTCTCTTTCCAGACTTGACAGGAGTTCTATGTGGACTTGTGAGAGTGATGAATTATTTTCTACCCTGCAGCTCCTCTCCCACAGGCTGCAACGTCACAAGCCTCTCTCTAGTTATCATTATTTCCATGGAATACATTCTGATGAGCTACATTCTATAGTTGTACCAGTTCAGACCTTCACAGCTAAGACCCACTATGTCGTATATGCAGGGTTGAGCAACCCTCATCCCCTTCGTATTTCATTGGTAAGGAGGAGGTTCCATTCAGACAACTTCTTTTCAAGTATGGCTGATTTGTAGAACAGAAGCCCAAGACGATGCTTCCCTGATCACTACAATCTAAACCTGTTCAGGTCTAGGATCAAATATTATCCATCCTACTAATCTGCACTCCTTACTTCCTCCTCTTACATGCTTAAAACTACCTTATTCAGTATTCCTCTATCTTGATTGGCTCTTGGGCCTTGTATAAGGTGAACAATAGTGTAAGGTAAAATTCTAACTTAGACCATTTTCATATAACCCATAAATCACGTGTATAGAATAAATAAATATGTTAATTTAATTAAAGAAAAAATAAAATGATTGTATTTGAATCGGGGTGGGGGAGGGGCAAAAGGTCTCAGTAACGGATAGTGGTTCAAATTTAGAAATCAGAGAGCTGATTTATTGCATTCACTTTCATGCAGGTATGCTTGGGAAATGTCTCTGTCTGTCTCTTTTCCCTCTACTTAAATAGTACAGCAGACTGCATTCTTTAGCTGTGGTTGGTACTCAGTCTAAGAGAAGAACAACTCTGAATTCAATACCAGGTGGGCACGGGCATGGCATCTCCAACCAATAAAAACCTGCTACTTGCTATGAGAACCACAGCATCAATGCCTAGTGTTCTGAAAGCTGCAACCCCCATACTCCCCAGGGGGTGGGGTCTATGGGACTTGAGTGAGTGTTATTGGTTTTTACTACTGCTCTCTCACCATTCGTTTAGCTTTTATTATTATTATTATTATTATTATTATTTACTTTGCGTTGCTGATGGTAGAGAAAATGATTTATCAATTCCTGTTTAAAAAAATCAAGAAAAAGAAAACGTCAGTGGGGGTTGCTAGGGGTCAAGTATTAATTAATATAAGTGTATACAGACAACAGAAAGATACTAATTAATTTTGCTATAAAAATGCACTGAAAAATCAAGAAAGACGATTGTCACTAGGCAAAAATTAATTAAGGTTAAGTGAAGTGTTACTGACAGGATAGTGCTATTCAATGGGAAATCCAAAACGTTATGGAACAGAAATGCGTTTTTATTTTTGTTTTTTTAGGACAGATTATTTATATGTATTCTTTTTCTTTTTTTAAAACGTACTTCCACTAACCAAGGCCTTTTAATCCACCAAGACAATGGTCGACAGAGGATTCAGGTGTTAGTGAATTTGGTAGTAAAGTAATAGGGTTCAATCCTTAGTCCGGGTAATGCGGATATATTCAATCAATAAGGCTAGCTCTAGCTAACTCTAGCAATAACTGAGCAGTGAAGAGTAAGAAAAAATACGAGATATCCCTAGCTAGAGGTATGGGGAGCGGAATGTGAACACCACCCCACTACATACACACTGTAGGGTTCAGTTCGAAATTCTTTAAAGGTTACCCGGATCGATATACACCTGAAGGTGGCCAAAGGGAACAACGGCCGAAACGTTGTGTTGTGATAACATAACAACAACAAAGATGAGGAGATTCGTCCGAACGTAAATACTAAATAATTTTAAAAAATGATAGCACCTCAATCCAGAAATTAAAACAGAAAAAAAGTTACTAATAAAAGAAATAAGATAAAATAAAAGTGGCAAATACTTTTTTACTGACTTAATTTTTCGCTGTAAACTAAAATTGTCAAATGACAAAAGGTAAAAAAAAAAACGTGACAGATGACATCCCCGCCTCCAGAATGTCAGAAATCTGAATAGTGTTGTCAACACCAGAAAGGCGACAAGTGGCATTATTTTCAGATAGAATTTTAAATACAAAAAAAATAAAAAGTATAAACTTTCATTTTTTTATGTTTATTTTTTAAGTTAACCATGAAAAAAAAAAAGAATTCAGTCAAAAAATCGTTGTTTAGCGAAAAGAAGCTTTTTACCGCATATTTGGTATAATTGAAATAATAAACCGTAACTTGAGAGCATCACAATATAAAATAAAATAAAAATTCTTCGAAATAATTTGCAGAAAAATGAGAAACATAATTCAAAACATGTGTGTATTTTTTTTTTTTTTTTTTTTTTTACTAATTGGTAATTTTTAGCTGAAAATAAAAACGTAACAAAAAACAAAACAAAAAAAACATAAAAAAACACGGAACGGTGCGTGTGTTTTTATAATAAAATAAAATTTGTTTGTTGTGATTATTGTTTTCCTTTTCTTTTTCTTCTGAACAGATTTTGTTGTTTTACGTTAACAAACAAAAAGTGATTGGGGGTCATTTTAGTTGACAATTAAAATAAAAAAAAAATTCTTTTATAAAAAATAGAAACATGAGGTAAAAAAGCGCTTATAGGAAAATAACAATGTTGAGGTTTATTATTATTATTATTATTATTATTATTATTGAATTAAATTACTAGAGCAGACACCGAATTTTCAAACCCGTTGTCGTATCTGATCTGACAGCTTTCACTTTTAAGATCAAAAATGGTAGCATATCTGGTGGAGTTGGAAAACTAATACACGAAAAAAAAGAAGAAAAAAGGCATTGCGATCACATTTTTTTAATTTTTTTTTTTTGTTCATATTTACTCTCTCTCTCTTTAGGATAGAAAATCAGTTCGAATCACACGAATATAATATAAAAGTTAATTATGGTAGGGGTGGGGCAGTTTGCTAAACTACTAAAATCATTATAAATTTTAAAATTATCAAAATTGCCCCCCACCGTCAGGTAAGCCAAAAGAAAATGTGTTCAGTTCATACCACGTGATTCTTAAAATGTAAAAATTATATAAAAAAAAAAATTAAAATTCGTAATCTGAAGTCTTTTTTTTTTATCGATTTTTATTATTTTTTAAAACACACCAGACGAATTCTTTCACCCACCCCCCACCAAAAAATATTTAAAATTTTAAGAAGTCACGTCGTATGAACATTTGTTTAGGATTCCATAAAGGAGCTAGAGATCAATTTTCAATTTTATAATTAATTTATATCAACAAATGGACTCCCTAAAGTTTTATATATATTTTTTTTTATATTCAACATCTGGAATGTTTAACATACACACACACACACACACAAACACACACACACACACACACACACAAAAAGAAAAAAGAATATTTCTGTGGTTAAAAAGTCAAAGTCCGTCGCAAATCTTAATACATCAATTTCAGTTTTCACTTTCAGCAATTTTTGTTTTTAATTTGTTTTTCTCAGACCCCAGAATACTCCTTTTCACTCCCAGAAAAGAAGATACTATATTGGTTTTTTGTTTTTGTTTTTTTTTACCTATTGGAATGTATGACTGATAAACAGTAAACTGTAAACATTGTTTACTAAAAAACAATTGAAACTTTTTGTGTGTGTGCGTGCGCGCACGCGCGTGTTTTGTTTTTTTTTGTTTTTTTAAAAATCTTTCCCCCAACAAAGACTATTTACGACTGATTAGACAAATGCGAGAGATAGCGTGTTTTGGAATCGGAAGCTTGTAAAATCGGAAAATCCGAAAACGTACGTGACTGTCAATCAGCCTTCCTTATTCAAATCAGAGAAGTGTGGAAAGCTGAACTTAGAGACCATAACTTTTTTTTCGCCACTGATCCAAATACAAGAAAATGTAAATAGAAATCAAAACAGAAGAAAAAAAAACGACTATTTTGGTAGCTTAGTAGTTGTAGTAGTAGTCGGACCGTCGAGTGTGGGTAGGATGATGGAGTATGACTGTGTTGTAAACAGATATGATGGATCAGTTATCCAGGTTAAAAATCACTAAGAGTTCTTTCTTTTAAAACCTTCCCCTTTTAAATAGAAACGTGCATCACAAATTAATTTCAATTTTTGTTATTCAGACAGGGTGGGGATCTCTCATGCCTTTTGTTTTAGCGTCAAACAAAACATGAAGCACGAAAAATTGAAAAAAAAAAAAAAATTTACTGTGGGTGGATTTTGTTGACGAACGAAAAATGTTGCCTTGTTTTGTTGTGGAAATAAAAACCCAGGTACTTGTTTAAAAAACAAAGAAAAATATAAACTTGAGGAATTAATTATTTGGATTATCATTAAAAATTATTAATTTTCATTTACAGTATTTTTCAAACATGGCAAAAATATAACTGAAAATGTTTTAAGATCGGGGAAAAACGATCGTTTTTCTGTTAATTAAATTGCCAATAATAACTGAATTGTATATTGGAAAAATATTAGATTTCTGGGTTTCTTCTATCGAGGTCCGTAAGTTGTTCCGTCTAAAACGCTGAGTATTTTCCCAGCACGGATTTTTCTTGAAAGCAAAAGTTTTATTTTTAAGGATTTTTTAAAAAAATAATCAAAGACAAAGTATAATGATAAAATAATCATGCTAATCATCAAGTTTCAACTGTCGCAACTAAAAATACAGGAAAAAAACAATGTAATGAACAAAAAAAAATCAAAAACTAAAGATTTTTGAAAGAGAAAAATAAAAATGCTACTTAAATAAATCGTCAATATAAGTGAGTTTCTGGTCATATATTTGCAAACACGAAAATAACACATGGAAAAGTTGTTACTTGTGTCTAATTCAAAGACTCACATGTTAATTCTGCGATTTTTAGTTTATTTTTTAGAAACCAAAAAATACGCTATTTCGATTGACTACAGCAACAACAAGAACTAGTGTACAAAAAAAAAAAAAACAAACAAAAAAAAAACAGGAATAAATGAATAAAAAAAATCTAAATATATAAAACCCTAATTTTAAATCCCAATCTGAAATAGAATTAAAAAATAAACACAGAAAAAGAAAAAGAAGGAAACTTACCATCATTTTTTTTCTTGTCCAAATCTTTATTTGGGCAAGAAATATAAGTGGTACTATCTGCAGTTGAAGAGGTAGAAGTTCTCATCTTTGATCAGACTCTTAATTTGCTTCCTATATTAATAATTAAATAATGTAATTATGAACGTAATTAATTCTCGCTTCTTCACTCCGCGGAGGAAAGTCAAGCTTTGTTGTTGTTGTTAGATGGAAATTTAGAGTTTCTTCAGCTAAGTCACGTGACAAGACACCTGTCTCCGCCCCACGCTAGCCTGTTAACGCGCTTCGGTTCCCCTCCTCGGAAACGCTAGACTTAGTACCACACAATTTACTATTAGTAACAAATGAATACTCTTTTATCATCATTGTTATTATTTTGAATATGTCTTCCTAAGTATTAAAATACTGACAATTTGGTTATGGAGATCTCAACAGTTAGGGCAGCAGGCTGACGGTCGAAAGGTTTAGAGTAGCAAGATTCGCGAAAACGTACAACTACTATGATTTTTTACACTTACTAGTTACTAGTATACATGAAGTTGTGGGTCTTTGTGGTCGTAGTAACGGACTGAAGATAAAAAACAAAACAAAAGAGAAACAAGTTAAGAAGTGTCAAATAGGCCGAGAATTCATTTACTTTTAAAAATCACCACAACAGGCATCAGTTTCATTCATGATAATTTTTTAGTTTGATGTGTAAAAGAAGAACTCTAGTATGCAGTTCTATAAAGTACCTGATCGATGAGGTTCATGACTACAAATTCACTTTCTTCCTACATCTCACGCGGGAAGAGAAAATCAAGAATTAAGCGAAGCGTTTTTTTTAAAACCCCACCTATTATGCAATCAGTCTCGGAAGAATGACTCAGTACAACACACACACAGTAGATAAAAAAAAGTGTAAATTTTTGATTTCCAGCTACTAAATTAATATTTCCATATTTTCAAATTTATTATTATAACTTTATTTGTATTTTATTATTTAATTAATTCATTATATTATATTATTATTATTATTACTTATTATTATTATTATTACTTATTATTATTATTATTTATTTGCGGTGATGATTTTTTAAAATTTCGTGTCTTATCGTAAATTCAGTCAACTGTCGAAATATTTTTTCCTTAGTTTTGTTTTGAAGAGAGAAAATTTTAGAAAGAAAGAAACAAAGACAGAAAAACAATGAAAGAGAAAATGAGAGGGAAAGAGAGAAAAGGAAAGAGAAAAAGAGTGAGAGAAAATGAAAGAGAACGAAAGGTAAGTAAAACTAAAAGAAAACAGAATAAGACTAAGAGAGAAATAGAGAGAGAGAGAGAGAAAGAAAAGAAAAGGAAAGAGAGCGAAAGGTAAAAAAAGAAAATAGAAAAGGAGAGAAAAGAAAGTAAGAGAGACTAGAGAAAAAAATAAAAATAAAGGAAGAACGAAAGAAAAACAGAAAAAGAAAGAAAAATAGAGGAAACAGGAAGAAAAATAAAAAAAAGAGAAAAGGAAAGAAAATGAGCGAGAGCAAAAGAGCAGAGAGAAAGAAAGAAGGAGAAAAGGAAAGAGAGCGCCACATCAAAGCAAATAGAAAAAGAAATCAAGGAAGAGAAACGAGAGTAAAGGAAAATTAAAGGAAGAACGAAAAGAAAAGGAAAACAGAAAGTAAATGAAAGGGAAAAAGAAAGAAAGAAAAAAGAAAACTTGAGAGAGAGAGAGAGAGAGAGAGAGAGAGAGAATGAACGAACGAACGAACGAACGAATAAACAAACATTACGAACATTCAAAAGGCGCTTAATAGAAAACCTCTTTCTTGACGACCACTACAACTGGGTTATAAAAAGCACGTGTTGGTAAGTGGGGTGGTAAAAAGATAGAAACAAGATATGTAGATCAGAGTGAATGGCAGGGGTTGGCGGACACCCAGAGAAAGATGGGGTGGTGCTGGAGGAGAGACTTGCAACAACAAAAGGAGCCTTGCAAAAAGTCAATGCTGCAGGTGTTTACTTAGAAGAAACTTCTTTTTCCTTCTTGAATTTTTATGTAAAGTTCCCCCACTAAATAGGCCCACCTGACAATCAACACCCGATACCCGTATTTTTGAATTCCTCTTTTTAAAGGAATCCTTAGGAAAATCTTTGAAACAGACAATATATTTATTATGAATTTAAATTACACATTAATTTTGTTGCCGAAAATAAGACGACACATAGACATGTACTCACACGTACTCACAAACACAAATAAAAAAAAAAACTAAGTTGAGTCCATATGAAATGCTCCCAGCGAAAAATTGGTTTCTACCGTCTTTGTATCCAAACTCCAGCTTTAAAAAAACGTGTACTGAGAACTTTTGCAAACAAAAGTAGCACCAAGATTATTACGCAACGCAATGGTTAACAAGCTAAGTGATCTTGCAGGTCAGTTCCAAATTTCCTAGGGCGGAGTTTCGAACCTTTTTGTAACACTTACACAGCCATGTGTCAAATCTAAGCTAAGCTATGCACATTAAAACATCAATAAGTCCGTAACCTAACGATGAAAAAACAAAACAAAAAAAAACAAAAAACATTTATTTTCTACAAATGTTTAATACCTATTTTTCTTCTTTTTTTAATCGGTACCCCCCCCCTATGCAAGGCTGCAAAACCCCTAAAACTCAATGGGTTACGGTGTGGAAGAATTAAGTATCGAAACATTAATAATGAATGGGAAGAGAAAAGTGTGATCAGGAGGATAGTAGATAGCGATTAACATTGCATTTATTTTTGCAGATTAAAGTTTGTTGGAAAGCAGGGAGCCGGTAGGGATTTCCACACTAGAGAGGTGCGAAGAAAAAGAAACTGTTAGAATTTACGGTTACATCTAGCCATCTCAACAAATACTAAACATAATCCCCTTCCTTGTCAATGCGCTTCATCCATTACTTGCCTATTAACTACATAGAACGAACAGTATCATAGATTAAGATATAAGATCAAAATTCAACGACATATCAACAGGCTACGGACTAACTGATCCAATATGCATTATAAATCAACAAAATACTGGAGTAGTTGAATCGATGTGTATCTATTTAAATGCGTGTATATCTGAGCTGTATTTGTTGGGTGTAGATGCACCGGATTTAGTGAACTTTTCAAAGCTCCGTACATACTCAATGGGGTTTAAATCTGGTGAACGCAGTGTCTGTTGACGTACTTGTAAGTCAGTGGAGCGTTTTTGGAACTCATTTTTATGTCACTCACGAACTATGGAAGTTCGCGTTATGTTACTGGGATAAAACTATCACAACAGTGTATATGCATCGGTTCAACAGAACACACCACACACCATTATAGAGCCACGACCAGCTTGCACAAAACCCTTTTTATAGACTGTATCCCTAACCTGATACAGTCTTCTTATCTATACCCGAAACTTGAACGTATGTTTTTACCAATGTCACTGCTCGCTTTTCTGGGTGAAGTGCAGTGATCAATGCCGACAAAATACATCCTTGTTAATTAGCGGCTACGATATCCCTACAAGGCGTTGATGATCTATGGTTCTCCACAGCTTCCGAGTTATTTAGCTCTCAGCGATATTTACTACTTAATTTCTCTTTGTCTATGTGGCACTTGTTCCTCCTTCCACTTGCATAAACCTGACAGGTAGGTTCCCTGTTTCTATATAGCGAGTGACTTCTGGACATAAACGATTATGGTTCTCCACAGCTTCCTAGTTATTTAGCTTTCAGCAATACTTGCGCCTTTATGGTTTCTCTTTGTCTATGTGGCACTTGTTCCTCAATCCATTTGCATAAACCTGACAGGTAGGTTCCCTGTTTCTATATAGTGAGTGACTTCGCAACACAAACGATTATGTTTCTCCACAGCTTCCTATCTTCTATTGCTCTAAATGGACATGTTCCTTTATGGTTTCTCTTTATCATGTTGGTATTTGTTCCTTCATCCATTTGCTCAAGTCTATCAAGTGGGTTACTCTCTTCTTTCAGTGTGACCTGTGAGTGTTAAATTCTCTGAGCCTTCTTTCTCGTTGCTAGCAACAATTTATTTATAGCTCCTGTTCTTTATAAAACTTCCTCGTTCCTGAGATGTCCTATCCATGGCAATCCCAACATTTGTTGGTAGATTCACATCTCTGTCACTTCAAGTAATTTGTTTCATTTGTGAGGAAAATGCCCAGCATTCACTGTCGCACCTGTGTGTAGGCAGTGTGCATAGACTTTCAATACACTTTCTTCTGATGCTATTTTACGATCGTTTAATACCTTTGTCAGTTTCTGAAAAGTCTCTTTCACCATTAAGTACATGAATTGAGGCAATGTTCTAATTCGTTCACCTGTCATCACTTTGTGACAGCTCATCGTTTTTAGGCTGTTTTTTTTTAAAACTGACGCTTGAAGGCTTGATATTTGAAAAAGAAAAAGAAAACCGACACGACAACCATCGACGCGTGAAGACGCCACATCACCAAAGAAAAACAATTCATGCATATAAACAAAATAAAACATTATTTGATAATGGATTATAAAATTCGAAAGATCCCGGAAAACACTGGACAATTCATATTTAAAAACTTCCAGAAAAAAATGTCCGTATCTAACAACAAACGAAAAATCTTAAACTTTCGTTGGCCTTCACCCAAAGTTGTATGTGTGCGTGGAAAGATATGAATAATACAATAAAGGGTACATAGATATGAATAAGACAATAAAGTGTACATAGATAAGAATAAGACAATAAAGGGCACATAGATATGAATAAGACTGTAAGGGGTACATAGATATGAATAAGACTATAAAGGGTACATAGATATAAATGACAATAAAGGGTACAAAGATATGAATAAGACTATAAAGGGTAAATAGATATGAATAAGACAATAAAGGGTACATAGATATGAATAAGACAATGAAGGGTACATAGATATGAATAAGAATATAAATGGTATATAGATATAAATTACAATAAAGGGTACATAGATATGAATAAGATAATAAAGTGTACATAGATATGAATAAGATAATAAATGGTACATAGATATAAGACAATAAAGGGTACAAAGATATGAATAAGACAATAAAGGGTACATAGATATGAATATGACTATAAAGGGTACATAGATATAAGACAATAAAGGGTACAAAGATATGCATAAGACAATAAAGGGTACATAGATATGAATAAGACAATAAAGTGTACAAAGATATGAATAAGACAATAAAGGGTACATAGATATGAATAAGACAATAAAGGTACAAAGATGTGAATAAGACTATAAAGGGTACATAAATATGAATAAGACAATAAAGGGTACATTGATATGAATAAGAAAATAAAGGGTACAAAGATATGAATAAGACAATAAAGGGTACATAGATATGAATAAGACAATAAAGAGTACATAGATATGAATAAGACAATAAAGGGTACATAGATATTTAAATTAGAAAATGAAGGGTACATAAGATATGAATAAGAAAATAAAGGATATATAGATATGAATAAGACAATAAAGGGTACAAAGATATGAATAAGACAATAAAGGGTACATAGATATGAATAAGACAATAAAGAGTACATAGATATGAATAAGACAATAAAGGGTACAAAGATACTAATAAGACAATAAAGGGTACATAGATATGAATAAGACTATAAAGGGTACATAGATATAAGACAATAAAGGTACAAAGATGTGAATAAGACAATAATGGGTACATAAATATGAATAAGACAATAAAGGGTACATAGATATGAATAAGACAATAAATGGTACATAGATATGAATAAGACAATAAAGGGTATATAGATATTTAAATTAGAAAATGAAGGTACATAGATATGAATAAGAAAATAAAGGGTATATAGATATAAGACAATAAAGGTTACATAGATATGAATAAGACAATAAAGGGTACATGTATCAATGAAAGATTTCATTGATATTTGACTGAAGAATGAAAATCGTAGATGATTTCGTTAATATACATGTTTAGATATTTGTGGTGAAGGCAACTACAGCTGTCTGCCACTTCAAACTACTATAAAAGTAATGGTCGAACTTCACCTCTGAGCAGAGGTCAAATTACATTGAATAAGTTTCATCACAGGATTAAGGTTCGCGTGATATTACTTACAGTATTTAAGATGGACTTCGGGAAAACCAGTTATATGTATAAAAATAAAATCATTTATTTCCTTGTTAACGTTTCGCTGTGTACGAGCACACTCAAAATAGCTGAAAAAATCGACCATGATTCATTTCGATTAAATAAAGTAGACTTTTATGACATAACACCTTTTGTTTTCCACTTTTAATTCCGAAATATTATTTTTCTCGCAGTTTGGTTATTTCTATACGCTTTCGATAACTATAATTGTTTAGTCTTTCTCTCAATATAAAGATTTAGTGTCTGTAGTGAAGGCCACCGTAGTTGTCTGCCTATCGAACTATTCTACTATAAAAGTTATGATTGAACCTCATATATAGGCAGTAGTTAAACTTCATTGAATAAAGATTCGTTACAAGCTTAAAAGTCCATCTGCTTTTCTTTAGAATCCTCCATTTGCAAAAAATATATTATAAAAGACAAGATATAGCCGTGAAATTTTCACTGTTGGTTCCAATTGAATCGTAATTCTTAATTTAATGATTGCGAGATCGACGACGATTAAATACCCGTGAAAATTCCCTTATTTCACCGTTAAATATTTGAGTTTAACAATTTTAACTAAATATTGCAATAACAATCATAAGTATGAATGCAGGTAAATATTTAAAGAAGTAAGAGGGTACAAATAGAAAGATTAAAAATTGACAAAGTTTTCTATTTCATTAAAGCAAACGCATGAGAGCGTTATCATCTTTCTTTCTTTCTTTCTTTCTTTCTTTCTTTCTTTCTTTCTTTCTTTCTTTCTTATTAAGCATACTTTCGTTTTCTCGCTAAAACCAAACAGCGTCTCTGATATATTCTTCAATCTTTCCTCGAAGTCAAAAACGGAAAGGTCCATTATTTTTCTGATGCAATGTCAAGACGTAACGCATATGCTAACTTACTAACTAACGGAAGAAGAAACAGAATTTATGATAATGAAGGAAGCCTGTAAACTTGGATCCATAGCTAGCTATATAGATATAAATTATGACTAGAGAGATCGATAGAGAGAGAAAGAGAGATTGACTGATTTATTTTTTTACGGTTTATCAGCACTTTATGAGTTATTTAAAGTCGAAATATATTTTGGATTGTAAGAAAAAATATCTTTTTGTGAGTGAGTAATGCATTAACAATTTTTTGGTGAAAATGAATTTGATTTTTAAAGATAATTAACCCATAGGTGGGGAGAGGCAATGGATACCTCCTATTTCCCAAGGGTATTTGCACATAAGTGAAATTAATGAACTCGGCTGAAATTCGAATGGCTGATTTCTCATTCTGAACTGCTAAAGAAAGAAAGAAAGAAAGAAAGTAAGAAAGAATAAAGAAAGAAAGAAAGAAAGAAAGAAAGATATTGAAAGATAGAGGGGGAAAGAGTGTGAGAGAGAATGAAAGAGAGAAAGAGAAATAAAGCGAAAGAGAAAGAGGGAGAGAGAAAGAGATAAAGAAAGGGAGAGAGAATGAAAGAGAAAGAGAGGAATAAAGAGAGATGGAGAGCGAAAGTAAACGCGAAAGAAAGAGAAAGAGAGGAGATAGAATGAAAGAGAGAGAGAAAGAGAGAGGGGAAGAAAAAGAGGGAGAATGAAAGATAGAAAGAAAGAGAGAAAAAGAAAGAGAGAGGCGGAGAGAGAATGAAAGAGAGAGAATGAAAGAGAGAAAAATAGAGAGAGGGGGAGAGAGAGAAAATTAAAAGGAGAGAACGAGAGAGAGAGAGGAGGGAGAGAGATCTGTATGGATAAATGTGTAAATGTATGCCTGTCACTTGTTTTGAAAAGTATTTCTATAAAAAAACATTCTATTTTTCCCGCTTTTTGGTGAACTTATTCTGAAACTTATTGTAAGTCCGACAAATGTAAGGTGGCCATAGATTGACCTGGATATTGTGGCGTTGTCATTGTGCACTGGACAAGAAAGAAGCCACAGGTGTTATAAACACATGAATGGATATTTTTTTTTCCCCCAATCGAGAATTGTTCTCGATCTTCAGTGTAAGATAAAGTGTCGCCTTAGATTTAGTGACAAGTAAATCTCCCTGACACGACATTTATTATTCCTTTTGACACACGCACATAAATACTTACCCATGTCTGATTATCTCCATTTTAAGATCTGAAAAAAAATAGCCAAATACATTGTCTTGAATTTCTAGCAGCTATTTAAATTAACTCTGAAAGAAACCAGCAAACGCAACCATGTCTCGTAATTATATATTTATCTGTGAGGTTGCTCTAGACTCCAAACTATAAGCCCCTGTACAGAATTATGATAGAATTCCTTTTCAATCGGTATTCTCAGAAATAAAGAGGAGACTTGAGGTAAGATGAAATTTTACAGAAGGATGATGAGAATACTATGGTCAAAGCATGGGATCTAGGCTGTTTTAAGAAAAATTGAAGCAAAAAGGATATTTATCCTCAGAATCAGAAAAAGACAGCTGGAATTTTTGGGACGCATACTGAAGAAAGAGTGCTTGGAAAATTTGACACTCACAGGACATATCGAAGATTTTAAAAAAGGACAGGAGGGAGCACGTGTCATTTAATTGGTGAACTTATGTGAATGGATGCACAACGGCCAGATATGAATGATAAAAAGATAAATATTACCAAGAGCTCTAAAGATAGAGAAAGAAAACACTCGTTACACCTCGCTTACGTCACAACCCTTTTTTGCCTACGTCACAACATTTACTAGTTCTACAAAACTCACCAATTGTCTCTACCTAACCTGATGATGAATTAAGAAAATCGAAATCTTGGGTTATATTTTTGTACTTTTCTTCTGAAATGAACTTCGGGCAATTTCTGTCAGAATTTTCCCCTTGACGGAGAAGGATTATTCGTAATTTGGAAAATAAAATTAAGGTTTTTTATTTTGTTTTGTTTTTTTAAAAATATTTTCCTAAAAGATAGGAAGCTGGAAAGAGCCATAACCCACATACTGAAGAGACACGGTATATAGAAAAAAAGTTTTTTTAGAATATCTGCCTATATCTCTGAGATGAGGTATTATAATTATTTACATATTCAGACTATTATCCTCATCTTCATTGCCATATTCGCAACGTTTCGGCCGTTGTACGCTCCGACCATCTTCTTTATTTTGTCCACCGGGGTAGATTGTTCTAGTTCCACGTGCCATACCTCCCTATCGGTGATTTCCCTTTAACTCAATTTTTTATTTATTGAACTCACAATACTTTGGGACTAGTCACTAACGCCTTTAGCCACTGGGCCATGTGTCCTTGACATCTGCGTATGAATTTCTGGGACTTATAATCGCTCAACATGTTTTTTTTTCTACCAGTGCTCATATTGCAATTTTTTGTGTTGTTATTCATTGCTTTTTTCTAGCACTCCTTATTACTGGCTCCCATTTCGTATTCATTTCTATGCTTGGTCCGCTCAGGAGATTTTTGTGGCCTAGCAAATGTGCTGATTCCTTAACTTTTGGTATTTTCCAGTGATGTTCACTGTCTTTTATTTGAATCTCATCCCACGGGGGGGGGGGGGTATCTCACTTTTCTCTCCATATGCGGTTAGCTACGCCTGATTTTTCTATTTCCCCTCGTGTTACCGCTTTACGATGTTCTTGCAATGTTACCTTAAAGGGGCGGCCCGTTTCTCCTTTATATTTCTTACCACATCTGCACAGGATTGCGCACACACAGTTCTTAGTCATGTTCTCCTCTATGGGGGGATCTTACTCGGAAGAGGTGTCAGCGAAGTGTTGAAACACATTTGAAGATTGTCCTGATGTTATATGGACCACAGATCTTTTTGTATTTTCTCCGCTAATCCCTTCACATAGGGTAGGCGGACTAAAGCTGTTTTCTTTAGAGCCAATTAAAGAATTCCCTATGCCTTCTTTCCTCATATATGCGTGCCAGTAATTATAACCGTCTCTTTCTGATTGTAAGTATACATTTCTTTGTAGTTCCTATTTTCCTTACGTCTTCCCCGTTGCTCACATACTTTGTTGACAGTTTGCTTACTATTCGTCTTTTCAAGTCTTTTTTTTCATCTGTTCAGCATTCATTGCTATATAGGAAACTACGAGGGTGAGTCAAAAAGCAATGAAATTTGTTTTATTATATCAGAAATAAGGAACACAAACAAACATTTCGTACATCAAGATATAGCTATACATCACAGGTCCACATCCCCTACTTCTCAATATAGTCATCACCTGTGTCAATGGCAGTGTTTCTCCTACAAATGACGACATGTATCCCAGCTTCGTAAAACGTTGCGGGATGCTGATGTTACCAATTCCTTACAGCAGTTTCCACTTCTTCATCTCCGCCATCACATTTGCCCCTTGGTGCCTCTTTCATTGGACCAATGGGGATGGAAGTGTGAAAGTGAGTAGAAGAAATGGATTTATGCTAGGAAAGATTCATGCGAAAGTAAACGTAATGATTACGAGGTGGATATTTGAATTTGGTTCGCTGATTTCGCTTGTTACGCCGATAAACGCTGCCCGTGCAACGAACGAAAAATAGTAACGTAAATAAGACTGTTGGGTTTGTAAAATTCGTCTGCTATACATAGAGATTGGTCACATGATATTAGGTGGTCTCTCATTGGTTGATAAAACCACGTGGGTTTAGAAAAAGCTGACCATCACAGAAAAGGGACCGGACCTGCTCCGAAGTAACACAGAAGAAATTCTCTCGGCCACCAATGGTACCAGTTGCCGAGGGTTTTAAAGGTACACGCTACCTAGCCCTATTGCCCTCACCAGATGGGTAAGTCCGCCTGACATATTCTTTGTATATAGGAAAGGACATTGTGTTTAACCGTTGTATTCATAGGTGTAAATAAATATCTTTATTATATGTTGATAAAGTATTCTTATTCGTGTCACTCCCAAAATAAAGTGGGGCTAACACAATATCATGAAAGGAAGGCTTGTCAAAAATGAACATCTCAATACTTTTATTCACTCTAATGACTGCATGAATGTTAGCAAAAGGGACAGCCTAACATGCAAGTTACATATTGGAGATACCAAAATCAAACAAGTACGGAAATTTAAATATCGGCAAGTGTGTTAACAGAGGATGGAAAGGGCGACACTAAAATCCGAAGGCGCATTTGCGATAGCCAAAGATGCTTTCCGAAAACTAAGAAAAATATTCAGAAACAGGAAAATTCTGTTAGAAAGAAAAAAAGAACTGAACTGTTACGTAATATCAGTCCTCCTATATGGCAGTAAATGCTGGACAATCTCTTCACAGATGAAGAAGAAATTTGAAACAACAGAAATATGGTTCCACAGTAGGATGATGAGAATACCATGGACCAGACATGCGAACAACGACGAAGTTCTAAGGAAAATGGAAACAAAAAAGAAACTTATACTTAAGATCAGGAAGAGAGAGTTGAAATTTCTAGGGCACAAAATGAGGAAAGAGGGCTTGGAAAATTTGATACTCACCGGGCAGATTGAAGGCAAAATGGACATAGGAAAACAACGCATAACCGAGCTAGCGAGCTTGAATAAAATGGTTTAAAAGAGATAACAAAAAGACAAAATTTATTAAGCAGCTACAAAAAACTGGAAATTGTGAAGGGCTATGATCGCCAATGTCCTGAAGGGACACGATACATAGAAAAGAAGAAGAAGGAGAAGAAGAAGAATGATTTCGTATATAGTGGTATGACAAATAAGAACATTACAAACATTAAGCATAAGTGTCTTTTACGTGTGACTATATTCACTTTGATTGCAGCGTCTTTATATGTAATACTTACATTTGATTTCAAATATTTTAACTTTTGAGATCATGTAATTGTTTTCAGTCATCAAACTTTTGCACGTGCTTCAGATTAGCTGGAAAGGGAAAATGCAATTATTTCCTAATAATTGCGATATTACTACGAAACAATCAGTGAAAGTTACACAAAGGACAACGAATGATTATCACATGAGTAAAATTGAACTATGATTTAACCATCGTATGTTGTAAATTTTGGCATTTACTCTGCATGTTATACATTGAAAATTACGAAGATTATCAGTGATCATGCATTAATGCAAGTTTTACAAACAAATTAACTCGGAAAGTGTAATCGGAGGGACGAGTTCAAATTCTTGTCTGTTCTATTCAATTTTGCATAAATGCATTTGAAAAAGGCTTGCAGTTATGAATTAAATAGCAGGGTAGACTAGGTTCTCTCAGCTTCAGCAGTAGCCAAAGAGGAGAACTATTCTGGATTCAAAAAACCGTAGTGAAGACAATGGGAAAACACTTTCCTTATAAAAGGGATTGTCAATGGTCAAACGTTACTGATTAAATAGTGTTATGCATAATTTCCTTGCTTCAAGAATTTTGCCATTTGATGATTGGAAATGCGTTTTAGTTAAGAAAGAAACCTGAACGGAAGAAGTTCACCAAATCTGCGCATTACAAAACCGATTGTTGAAAATTGAACAGAAAGTGTGATTAATATTGAGAGATGGGCAAATGTATCTTTTCTTTTCTTCTTTCTCTTTTCTACTCATTGATATTAACGGCACTTTTTTCTTTCTTTCTTTCATTTCCTCCTCCTTAATATTAATATATCTTTTTTCTTTCTTTTTTTCTTTTCTCCTCGTTAATAAATGCCGCTTTTTCCTTTCTTTTTCTTTTCTTTTCGTTAATATTAATGTCTTCCTTTCCTTTTAATTTGAATCTTTGTTTCTTTCTTTCTTTCTCGTTAATATTAACGTTTCTTCTTCTTTTCGCCTCTCCCTTAATATTAATGCTCCTTTCTTTCTTTCTTTCTTTCTTTCTTTCTTTCTTTCTTTCTTTCTTTCTTTCTCGTTAATATTAACGCTTTTTCTTCTTTTTCTCTCACCATTAATATTAATGTTTCTTTTTTATACTCGTTAATATTAACGTGTCTTCTTCTTCTTCTTCTTCTTCTTCTTCTTCTTCTTCTTCTTCTTCTTCTTCTTCTTCTTCTTCTTCTTCTTCTTCTTCTTCTTCTTCTTCTTCCTTCTCCGTCAATATTAATGTCTTTCTTTCTTTCTTTCTTTCTTTCTTTCTTTCTTTCTTTCTTTCTTTCTTTCTTTCTTTCTATTTATTTATTCCCGTTAATATTAACACTTTTTTCTTCTTTCCTCTTCGTTAAAATTATCTCCTTCTATCGTTTTTCTTTTTCTCTTTTCTAATTTGTTTCTTCTCTCTACCATGTCTCTTTATTATTTTTATGTCTTTTTTCTCTTTTTTTTTACGCCCCCCCCCCGGTTATCATATTCTTTTTCGTTGTCTTTTTCTGGGCATCTTTGTTTTTTGTTTCTAATTTTTCCATCAGCATCATCCTTTCCTTTCTCATTTTCTCTGCATCTTTTCCTTTACTTTCTTTTTCGTCCTCTTTTCTCGTCTCTCACTGCGTATTTTTCTTTCTTTCTTTTCACTGTCTCTTTTTTATTTTGTTTTTCACTTGAATCTCATTAAGTAGCCTTGAACGAAAAAAAAAGAAAAGAAGCAGAGATTCCTTCATTTTCCGTCAATAAACTGTTTCTCCATTTTCTTCTTCGTTCTCTTAACTTTTTAGGTTCAAATGAGCTTTCATCCTTGTCCGTGAGAAACACCTGTATAGAAATGCAGGTGTACCATTCTTGCGGCCACTCGTGTTAAGCGTCTGTTGCGTTTCAAGAATTTTTCTTTCACGCTAAACTCAAAGAGAACTTTGAATCAGGCTCAAAACAATCGCGACAGGTACAACACCGATTTTCCTGCAACCGACCAATTTTTTAGGCCAAACGAAAATACGAAAATTATCCTGATATATTCCTTCAACAGAACTGCCACGGATATTGCTGATAATGTTTACTTTCTTCTCCAGAATCTCTTGCTTAAATTTATTTATTGCAAGTAAATTCTGAGAAAGGTGCAGTTGCCAACGTTGGGTGAGGCATTTATCGACAAAGTTCTTTAATACGCAATTTAATTTCTGTCTATATTCTTGAGATGAGGTGTTATGTACACTATTGACATTATCCGGACTATTGTGCTCATCTTTGTTGCCATATTTATCACAACGTTTCGGCCGTTGTACTCTCCGGCCTTCTTCAGGTGGTTGGAATGTTGAACTGAACCCTTTATTTCGCTCGCGGGGGTAGACTGTTCTAGTTCCACATGCCATCTCTAATGGATAATTAGATGTTAATTCCCCTCTCCAAGTTCTCCACTGCCTTAACCAGGTATTTGGGTCCTGTCACTGGATCTAACTAACGACTTTATCCACTGTGCCATGTGGTCTTACTCGGGAGAGATATCTGCGAAGTGTGGTCCAGATTTTGAAGGTTGTCCTGATGTTATATGGGCCGCAGATCCTTTGTATTTTCTCTGATAACCCCTTCACATAAAGCAGGCAGACTGTTTTCTGAGTGTTGTTGTCCTCCTCTTGTACCCACCTATCCCAGTTTATTGGGGCTGCTGCACCGAGCAAAAGTCATAAGTAGGGGTCCAGAGATATTAGATAAAAATTGGTCAGTATAAGTAGTACCCTACAACGTAAAAACTACCCTGGGTACTTGGCAGAAGACATTAGGTTTATAATAACCAGGAATTCATCCTCAAGGACACATGACACAGTGGATAAAGGCGTTAGTTAGATCCAGTGACAGGACCTAAAGTGTGTACGTTCAATACCTGTTTAAGGCGGTGGAGAACTTGGAGAGGGGAATTAACAGGAAATAACTGATAACTGACATCCATTAGACATGGCACATGGAAGTAGAAATAAAGGTTTCAGTTCGACATCCCAACCACCCAAAGAAGGCCGAAGCGTACAACGTTGTGATAAATACGGCAAAAAAGATGAGGATAATAGTCCGAATAATGTAAATAGTGCAATTTAATTTCTTTACGCCTGTTTACCACGTCATTCGAAGACATCCCATTGCAACAACAACTAAAATGGATAACACATATAAGTAAAAGGTAAGATAATGAAATAATCAAGATGTTGATATTCCACACTGCCTTAAACAAAAGTTTAGGAAGAAAACTCTCATCAATACTAGAAAGAGTGATAACAGTAAACTCGAAAAGATTTCATGATAAACGGTTTTATTAAGAGAAATGTTTTTATAAATTTCATCCAGGAATAAGGCAAGCTGTTCGGTCAATGAATGCCAAATGTTAGCTGAATGGAAACGGTTCGTCTTATCATTGGGACTCGAAATAATTTCTTTACGCAGACACACACACACGGCTAGCGATCAAGTACTGCTTAATACAAGGGGGCGGGGATTTTAATAAGTTGGGGATCAGAATTTTTTCACAATATGTGATAAACAGTTGATCTTAATACAAAAGTGCGAAATTGTTAAACGTGGTGGTTGTCGGAAATTTACTTTAAAAGAGAGAATAGAACTGTAGCACTCTCTATAGCTGAGCGGTAAACATACCGGATTGAATGAGGAATCGGTGGTTGTAACCAAGTTCAAAATCCGGATTAGTCTGTTTCGTTCATATTCGCACAAATGCCCTTTTGGAAACCGGGTTGTAAATCTGTTTCTCTCTGCCTTCAGCTAAGGGTTAAAATATAGAATAGAATGGTTCTTCCGATTAGAATGACAACAAGTAAGTTCTATTTCAAGTCTTTATTTAGAATAGATATTTCATATAAAGATTGCTACCATTATTGTTGTGACCAAGTAAATGGTTAAAGAAATAACAAAACAAGTGTTGCAGACAAATCATATATTAAACAGTAATGACAACAGGAGAGTATTACACGACTAGTGAGTGTGTGTCGGTTGACCCAGCATTCAATCGATTCGACTGTTATATTTACCAGTCTCCCTACGAGGTAGGATGTGGCACAAGGCCAAGTTTAATGTGGGGCAATCCGAGCCCGTAAGTTGGGCCAAAAAATCCCATTGATGTCATATAAAACGGGGTCGGGTAGCAGTTTCTGGAGACGAAACTCTGCCCTTCGACATAGCCTCGGAGGCAGAGAGTTTGACCAGCACAGCTGTAATAGATCTATTCGACTGTTCCCCAAGGCCTTCTCTCCTACTAATCTTATAGTAGGCGGAAAAGTCCAATATAGATTCTTTAGAGGGAGGACACCACAACACCCCCGCTTTTCAGTCTGACTCCATTTGGAGACTTTTTTTAGAATTACCACACAATCCTTTTTCACAAAAAAAAAAAAAAAATCAGAAACAACCACTTTGAAAAAGCTATATACAGGAATTACGTTCACAATTTTTTTTTAATTTTACATGTTAACAACAGTCCCTTTTTATAAAGGTTTCTATTCATTATTCCTAAATAATGAAAAATTGGATAAGTTTAATGGTAAATTATAATGTTAATAATTTCCAATAATCCAATTCCTATTGTGCTTTTCTGGTAATTCAAACTTCATAAGTGAAGAGATATTGTTTTTTTTACTCATTCTTTTCCTTTTTCTGTAGTCATGGTATTTTTTTTCTTTTCGGGTTAATTTCTAAAGGTTCCGTAAATTTCCCTTTTCTTTTGTGCCTTCTGAGCTCTGGCACTGATTGCGGTATTCGAACCTCAAACGTGTCAAAGACGACGTCCATAGTGTCATCTGCTATGGGATCCCTGTCGACTACTAAAGTGTTCACAAAACGCTCTACCTGTCCATTACTTCTTGGGTGATATGGTGCCGTGGTAATATGTTCGATCAGTAATGACTGACAAAAAATCCTTAAATTCACATGATGTTACGATACAGTCAACAACTCCGAAACGGGAAAATAGCTCGTGCAATAACTTTACTGTCAACTCCGCGGTCGTCTTCTTGCATTTCAATATTTCTGGCCACTTGGAATAACTGTCAACTATTACAAGGTAGTAGAAACCATCAAGTGGACTAGCAAAATCAATGTATATCCGCGACCACGGACGATCGTTTTTAGGCCAGGGATTGAATTTTGTCGGGTGTGCTTTAGCAGCAAAATCACACCCTTGCGCGACCTTACAGTGTTTTCAATATCCTTGCCCATGTTGGTCCAGTAGACGTAACTCCTCATCAGACTCTTCATTCTTGAAGTTCCCGGATGGCCAACATGGAATTCTTTTAATGTTCTTTTCTGTAGTGTAGATGGGATTACTACTCTGTCTCCGTACATTACTATGTCGTTACAGAGTGAATAAACTTCTGAGATATTCTGGTCTTTTCTATTTAGTTTGTCCTTCCTTTATGAACTCATCATCGGACGATTTGTCTACTATATCGTCAATTTTTATAGGAAGCTCCCTGACAGTATTGAACAAGGTACTTTTTATTTCGACCTCTATTCTTATGGCAGCAATGACTGTGTTTCCAGGGTTTCAGCTTAGATATCAATCTAGACAACCCGTCTGCATGACAGATTTTATCGGATGGGAGAAACTCCATTTTGTAATTATAATTGAGGAGAATGGTCCTCCATCTTTGCAGTCTATTAGCAGTATGTGTTGACAGACCCTTTTTTGATCCAAAGATAGTAAGGAGGGGACAATGGTCTGCAACAAAAAGTACCTTCAATGAATAAATCTATGAAATTTAGTCACCGCAAAAATGATTCATAGGGCTTCCTTTTCGATTTGCGAGTAACCCCTTTTCAGCTGGTAATGCGTCCCAGGTGCATGGGCGATTGGCTTTATCGATCCATCCTTTAACTTGTGTAAAATGCACGCCCCGATGCCGTAGGAGCTAGCATCGCTGGCTACAATGACGTCAATGTTTGGATAGCAATGAGTCAGGAACAGATCTTATGAAAGGACTTCCTTTATTTTCTCAAATGCTTCCTGGTATTTGTTTGTTCATTCCCATTCTTTATCTTTTCTCGATAATTCATTAAGTGGAGTTCTCAAACTGTGCATTCTTGGAACAAAAACGTTGTAATAATTGGCAAGACCTCAAAAACTTTGAATAGTCGACACATTTTCTGGTGCTGGCATATTCTTTATTGCCATTGCCTTATCTGGGTCGGGACGTCTTCCGTCTTTGTCAATTGTTTGCTCCAAGTACTTAATCCTCTCTAAGAAAAACTCATACTTCCCGTTTTTTAATTTGAATCCGTAATCCTGGATTCTCATGAACACCTGCCAGACGTGCGATTTGTGTTCCTCGATGCTCTCTTTTTTTCATTAGGACGTCATCGAGATAAGCCACCGCAAAATCCAGACCATTTAACATCGTGTCCATGACCTGTTGAAAAATGGAAGGAGCGACCTTAACCCCGGAATGGAAATCTTAAAAATTTGTATAAACCCTTGTGGGTGCTTATGCAAAGGAGCTTTGCGCATTTCTCGTCCACGGGTATTTTTAGATATGCGTCGCTTAAATCAGTCTTAGAAAAATCCTCCACTGAGCTTAGCGAATATCTCCTCTGGACTTGGAAGGGGATAATGGTGATCCTTTAGGGCGCTGTTCAGCCCCGTAGAGAAGTCAGCACGAATTTCTAATCTTTAATATAAACTGTGGGAGATGCTCATTCACTATATTCAACCTTTGCCAGAACTCCCATTTTCTCAAATCGATTCAACTCCTCATCATTTTGATTTAATGAGACAAATGTAACGTTACGTTTTTTCTTAAAAACTGGGTTTACGTCTGTCTGCTACTTAAACTTAGCAGACATTTTTTGTGCATTTTCCTAGTCCTCCACTGAAAACGTCGGGAACATTTTTTTAACTTCACCTTTCAACTTTTCTGCTTCGTCAGTCAAATTTTCGAATTTTTGACATAATGAGTTAATAAGCGTATCCCAAAGTTGAAACTGTTCGAACCAATCAGTCCCGAACAAATTACCTGTATTCTTCATAATATACGCCTTTAGTTTTAAAGTTTTACCTTTGAATGACATTATAAGTTGACCCATAAACCTAATAGGGTCGCCAGTTACACTTTTAGTTATTCGATTCGTTCTTAACAAAGTCGCTTACCCAGTTTTTTCAATGTTTGATAATTAATTATTGTTAAGTCTGAACCCGAATCAAGCTGTAGCCTTATATTTTTGTTAAATATTTGCATTTCAATATATTTCCTGATGTTACTACATTCTGGTTCATCAGACTTGGTAATTTTTACAAATCTTTTTTTTTTTGTCTTGTTCTCCATTCTGCAGTGGGAACTTTTGTGTCCTAATTTATCGCAATTAAGACATTTTTTTATCTTTAAAAGAACAATCTCGATACCAATGTAATCGACCACACCCGAAACATAGTCTTGACTGCAAAGTAACTTTATTATTTTTTGGTTGACCCTTTTTAATTTTTCTTTGGCGTATTTCTTTAATATGAGCCACGCCACTCTGTTCGATGTTTTTCGAATCCTCTCTGACACTCACGAAACGTTGGCAATCTTCGGCAACTTGCTGTAAAATAACGTCGGACTCGTTTTCAAGCTTGTTGAGCACCCTATGACGTATTTCGGCGTATTTCGCTGAAATCAAACCCTGGACAAAAATCAAGCATTTAAAATTATTGGCGCTTAACTCTGCCAATTTGAAGTCATCGCAGTGTTTATTGATTACACTCACGAAAGTAGTATAATCTTCGTCTTCTTTGCGAGTGAGATTCATGCATTTCCAACGCTTGTGGAACAGTGATGTTTTTGGCTTGAAGAGTTCTGTTAATGATTGAACCGCCTCTTTAAATTCGCTGGTTTTCTTAGGCAAAATATTGTTAAACTTAGTATATTCTGTTGTGCCTAATTTCCTGAGGAGTAGGCGAACCTTTTTATGGTCAGTCCAACTTGCACAATCCGTATTGTATAAGTCCTTGTAACGTTTAAAGTACGAAGCGAATGTAATTTCTTCTTCAGGTGCAAACGTGAAGTTTTCAATAGCACTCCATATAGCATTTTGAGAGAAAGCGTTTTCGCTGTCCTCATTTTGACTTTTGATGGATATATTATACAAATGCCTTTGCTCATTCTGTGTTTGAAGGAGCATTTCTTCAAGTTTCTGTTGTCTCATCTGAATTTCTATGTTCAATTCCTCAAATTTCTTCTGGTGTTCTGCTTGTTCTCGTTGGAATTTCTCTTGTCTTTCTTGATATTTCTGTTCCAACAGTAGTTGTTGTTCCTGTTGGTGTTTGATCAACTCTAGCATTGCACTTTTAAATTCGTCCATTTTATTGCGGTGGTACGTAAAATTAAGAAATGAGAGGGGGGAATTTTTTTCTCTTACCCTCTAAACGAACAATAAGTGTGTTTGACTTGTACGATTCTTTTACTGAAAAATTTAAAAGCTGGAGAAGGAGTAAATTTTTACTTTACCCTATTAGCGAAAACAATAAGTCTGTTTGACTTGTACAGTTCTTTTAATGACTTGTTGGAATGGAAAAAATAACAAGATTCACCAACCTTCTTCCCAAGCACTGAATTAAACTTGTAGAAATTCTATTGTTCTGAAGAGTTTTTTTTTTTTTTCACTATCAGTGTTGTAATTAACACTGGATACCTTTTTGTCGTAGAGTTTGATTAGAATTCCTTTCTTCACCACTGTTGTAGACACTGGTAAAAAATTTTTTATGTTTTAACGCGAAGTCCGTTTCTTAGAATCCTTCGTCGCCAAGATGTTGTGACCAAGTAAATGGTTAAAGAAATAACAAAACAAGTGTTACAGATATATCATATATTAAACAGTAAGTACAACAGAAGAGTATTACACGACTAGAGTGTGTGTGTCGGTTGACCCAGCGTTCAATCATTTCAACTGCTCCCCCAAGGCCTTCTCTCCTACTAATCTTATAGTAGGCGGAAGAGTCCAACACAGACTCTTTAGAGGGAGGACACCACAACAATTATACATCTATGAGGGGAAGTAAAGAATTCTTTTATCTAATTTATATATATATATATATATATATATATATATATATATATATATATATATGAAGTAATATAGTTTTAAGGTATATTATACTTTTGGGATAAAGTGCTCAATATCAGAGATAGAGCGTATGCAAATATAAAAGTGAACATTGAAGTCAACACTCAGAGGAGACTGACTGTTTCATGCTAAACGCAATCGTCAGGCCACAAGCGTTGTGTTTTTTCTCGACTATTTATATATACGGGTCAGTGATGCATTGTGGGTAATCTATTGCATTGTAGGTAGTGTATTCTAACGGTTATTTTGGCGGGAGTGGTTTATTAATTTGTCTATTATTTACTTTATTTGGATTAATTTATTTTACTTGTTTTTGCTTAAATAAGTAAAAACAAGAAAAATAAATTAATTTTTTATTTATTTTTCTTTTTTCTTTTCAGTTTTCGATTTTTAAGTAAAGCAGTAAAATTTGTTTTCGTGTTTGCAGTTTAAGATGAGTTCTGATCGCTTATTTAGTAGTTTGTTTTGGTCTGAGAAGGTAATTATAACTATTTTTCAGTTGTTGTAGGCTGATATTCTTTTCCTTATTTTCCATGATATTTTTGGTGTGATTTGCTTTTTATTTTTAATTTCCCGGATGTACTTGGAAAGCATTGTGCTGTTCACGTATATACTATTTGTGAAAGATGTTTTGTGTGGGAGTTTCTGTGTTTCAAGGCTCCTTCAGTTACTCCTATGTATATTTTTCTTCGTTATCTGATGATTTTACCGTGGCTTGGTATATTACATTGTTTTGTAAGCAACTGCCGTTTAAGATACATTCGTTCTTTATC
>OZ038485.1:134319779-134462279 GCA_964036315.1 Acanthosepion esculentum
CGAATGTATCTTAAACGGCAGTTGCTTACAAAACAATGTAATATACCAAGCCACGGTAAAATCATCAGATAACGAAGAAAATATACATAGGAGTAACTGAAGGAGCCTTGAAACACAGAAACTCCCACACAAAACATCTTTCACAAATAGTATATACGTGAACAGCACAATGCTTTCCAAGTACATCCGGGAAATTAAAAATAAAAAGCAAATCACACCAAAAATATCATGGAAAATAAGGAAAAGAATATCAGCCTACAACAACTGAAAAATAGTTATAATTACCTTCTCAGACCAAAACAAACTACTAAATAAGCGATCAGAACTCATCTTAAACTGCAAACACGAAAACAATTTTACTGCTTTACTTAAAAATCGAAAACTGAAAAGAAAAAAGAAAAATAAATAAAAAATTAATTTATTTTTCTTGTTTTTACTTATTTAAGCAAAAACAAGTAAAATAAATTAATCCAAATAAAGTAAATAATAGACAAATTAATAAACCACTCCCGCCAAAATAACCGTTAGAATACACTACCTACAATGCAATAGATTACCCACAATGCATCACTGACCCGTATATATAAATAGTCGAGAAAAAACACAACGATTGTGGCCTGACGATTGCGTTTAGCATGAAACAGTCAGTCTCCTCTGAGTGTTGACTTCAATGTTCACTTTTATATTTGCATACGCTCTATCTCTGATATTGAGCACTTTATCCCAAAAGTATAATATACCTTAAAACTATATTACTTCATATATATATATATATATATATATATATATATATATATATATATATATATAAAATATATATATATATATATAAATTAGATAAAAGAATTCTTTACTTCCCCTCATAGATGTATAATTGTTGTGGTGTTCTCCCTCTAAAGAGTCTATGTTGGACTCTTCCGCCTACTATAAGATTAGTAGGAGAGAAGGCCTTGGGGGAGCAGTTGAAATGATTGAACGCTGGGTCAACCGACACACACACTCTAGTCGTGTAATACTCTTCTGTTGTACTTACTGTTTAATATATGATATATCTGTAACACTTGTTTTGTTATTTCTTTAACCATTTACTTGGTCACAACATCTTGGCGACGAAGGATTCTAAGAAACGGACTTCGCGTTAAAACATAAAATTTTTTTTACCAGTGTCTACAACAGTGGTGAAGAAAGGAATTCTAATCAAACTCTACGACAAAAAGGTATCCAGTGTTAATTACAACACTGATAGTGAAAAAAAAAGAAACTCTTCAGAACAATAGAATTTCTACAAGTTTAATTCAGTGCTTGGGAAGAAGGTTGCTGAATCTTGTTATTTTTTCCATTCCAACAAGTCATTAAAAGAACTGTACAAGTCAAACAGACTTATTGTTTTCGCTAATAGGGTAAAGTAAAAATTTACTCCTTCTCCAGCTTTTAAATTTTTCAGTAAAAGAATCGTACAAGTCAAACACACTTATTGTTCGTTTAGAGGGTAAGAGAAAAAAATTCCCCCCTCTCATTTCTTAATTTTACGTACCACCGCAATAAAATGGACGAATTTAAAAGTGCAATGCTAGAGTTGATCAAACACCAACAGGAACAACAACTACTGTTGGAACAGAAATATCAAGAAAGACAAGAGAAATTCCAACGAGAACAAGCAGAACACCAGAAGAAATTTGAGGAATTGAACATAGAGATTCAGGTGAGACAACAGAAACTTGAAGAAATGCTCCTTCAAACACAGAATGAGCAAATTAAACCCACGTGTAAGTGCACAAATGTCCCTTAAACGGCAATTGTTTACAAAACAATGGGATATCTGGTATTTGTTTTCCAGCAAGGAGAGAGAGAGAGAGAGAGAGAGAGAGAGAGAGAGAGAGAGAGAGAGAGAGAGAGAGAGAGAGAGAGAGAGAGAGAGAGAGAGAGAGAGAGAGAGAGAGAGAGAGAGAGAGAGAGAGAGAGAGAGAGAGAGAGAGAGAGAGAGAGAGAGAGAGAGAGAGAGAGAAGAGAGAGAGAGAGAGAGAGAGAGAGAGAGAGAGAGAGAGAGAGAGAGAGAGAGAGAGAGAGAGAGAGAGAGAGAGAGAGAGAGAGAGAGAGAGAGAGAGAGAGAGAGAGAGAGAGAGAGAGAGAGAGAGAGAGAGAGAGAGAGAGAGAGAGAGAGAGAGAGAGAGAGAGAGAGAGAGAGAGAGAGAGAGAGAGAGAGAGAGAGAGAGAGAGAGAGAGAGAGAGAGAGAGAGAGAGAGAGAGAGAGAGAGAGAGAGAGAGAGAGAGAGAGAGAGAGAGAGAGAGAGAGAGAGAGAGAGAGAGAGAGAGAGAGAGAGAGAGAGAGAGAGAGAGAGAGAGAGAGAGAGAGAGAGAGAGAGAGAGAGAGAGAGAGAGAGACTCTGTCCTTACGCATAGCCTCGTCTGGGAAGGTAGACAAACCTGACTTCGTGCATGCAGAGCCAACGGGGAATTTTTGTCCGAGCCTATGGCCTCGGATTACTTTACATAAAAATCGGCCTTGTGCCACATCCTGCCCTTGTGGGGCGGTTGGGTAAGTACCGACTTGACGATTCCGTTTAGCATGAAACAGTTTGTCATCTCTAAGTGTTGACTTCAATGTTCCATTTTATATTTACATACGCTCTATCTCTATCTCTCTCTCTCTCTCTCTCTCTGCGTATGTATGTGAGTGTATCGACTACATAAACACACCACAGTTTGCCTACCACAATTTTAAGTATTACCATAAACTATAAAAGATACACAGACACGCGCGCGCACACAGACACGCGCGTGCATACAGACACACACACACACACACATATATATATAATATATGTAAAAATTGCAGATAGAGTATATCTATAAAAGGATAATATGAATAAAGGCAAAAGTTAAAGACTTATTACAAAATAAAATACTTGCATTTACCTTGGTAAAGTCTCTCAGAGGACGAAACGCGTCGGCTAAGATAAGCTTTCCTTTTGTCTTTATTCATATATATATATATATATATATATATATATATATATATATATATATATGTATATATATATATATATATATATATATATATATATATATATATATATATATATATATATATATAATGAAATGGACTAAATCCAACAATTATTTAATATATTTTCTGTTTATACATTATTTTAATAGATACAATTTATTTAAGTAAATGCGCTGTTTTTAATTAAACAGTATTAATTACATTTACCATCCTTAATTCTCGAGGAATTTCGTAGACAATATGCGTTCTCTATGGATATGGGCCATAGTACGTCAGATCAAATGACGTTTCCGTGTAGGACACAGGTTCGATTTCTGTTGGAGATAAGGAATATCAAAACGATCCTCAAAAGTTTAACCAGGCCGAGTTGAATTATTATTATTATTATTTTTTAAGCGTATCACCCCAAGCAAGGCTGGAGGCCACTATCACGCAAGGGGTTATAGAAGGGTTGGAGGAAGAGCAGATAGGAGTGGTAAAGGAGATGATGTGGAGAAAGAGAACGACAGTGGGTCGATCAAGGCAAGGGGGTTACAGAAGATTTGGAGCAAGAGCAGATAGGAATGAAAGATGAGAGGATGTGGAGAAGGGAAGTGGATAGATCAAGGCAACTGGAGATGTCAATTGACGCTACACTTAAACCGTTGGAGATTGTATTTGTCAGGGAAACAGTAATAGGGAAGGGAGTTCCATAGGCGAGATGTGCGAGACATGAAGCTATTGGAGTAGAAGAGACGTCTACATCTAACAGTTTCAACGGTGTAGGGGTGGGAACGGGATGCCAGCCTCGTAGGACGTTTAAATTCACGAGGCCTATGGACAAGCGAAAGCAGCTCCTCGGAGCAATTACCGTGAAAGTACTTGTAAAAAAGGCAGAGCGAGGCAACATCGGGTCTGTGAGAGAGCGACTGCAGACGAGATGACAGATCAGGGCCAATCACATTGCATATCCGTCTCTGGATCTTATCAAGAACCCTGAGGCAAACAGCAGGGGCCCCAGACCATATATGGCAGCAATACTCCATGCAAGGGCGAATGGTCGATTTATAGACTTGGAGGATCGATTCCGGAGAGAAAAATTTCCTGGCTCGGCACAGGGAACCAACTTTCCTTGCGGTGGATGATGCAACTGACTCGACGTATTTGTTCCATCTCAGATCAGCGGACAGCGTGAGACTGAGCAGCCGCAGAGAGGAGCTCTCGAGAAGTTGGTCTTCAGACATTATAATGGGATGCAGGGATGGATCCTTGTGGTGGTTAATAGAGAGCAGTTTAGTTTTATCTTGTAAGCGATCTAAATTTGCCAAAAAAGGCTTCGGAAATCTTAGCTTCAAGACTTAAAGAGAAAGAACTTGCTCACTTCAAACACATACATTTCGTTTTACAGAAAAAGAGAAGAACTTAAATATTTTAGAACAGAGGTTAGTTTATTGCTGCGACAAACCTGGTTTTGAAAAGAAGATGGGGGTGAGTCTTACGATGTAAATGATTCGCGCTTGTTTTAGTTCGAAAAAAAGTGTGCATTGTTGCATAATGGCAATTTAAACGGCTCTATACTCAACAAAAGTATGAACATATAGAAAATGTTTTAAATCTTATCAAATATAGGGAGCACGAGTGGATCCTGTGTGTTGACTTAAAAATGGTTAATTTTCTGCTAGGACAACAAGGAGAGTATACTAAATATCCCTCTGCTCATGGAACAACAGAGCCAAGGAAGAAAATTATTTAAAATTTAGCCAGAACGAACATCTTTTACTGTCGGAGAAAAAAAAAAGTAATCAATCCAACTTTAGTAAGCAGAGATCAAATCATATTTTCTCCTCTGCATATCAAACAAGGCCTCGTTAAAGAAATATGGAAAAGCTTTAGATACGAACGACGAGTATTTCAAATACATAACTTCAATATTTCCAAGTTTAAATTTTGAAAAATATCAAGGCGCGAATTTTCGACGGTTCACAAATAAGAACATTGATTAATGACAGCAATTTCCTTAATGTCCTGAATGAACGCGAGAAAAATGTCTGTTTCTCAGTTGTGGACTTAATAAGAAAACTTTTTAGGCATTTATAGAGTTAGGTTGCAATATGAACATCAAAATGCAGTTTTTGAATAACCATCTTTTGACCAATTTCCAATTAATTTAGGTGATGTAAATAACGAATAAGGATAGAGATTCCACCAAGATATCAAAATTATGGAGGAACGATACCAAGGCCGCTGGGTTTTCCACGTGATGGCTAATTACTGCTGGTACTTGAGACATGTCATCAAAAAAAAAAAAAAAAATTCGCTAGAGAGTCTTGTAAAATAAAATTTTTGCTTCATATCTGTTTGTTTTTATTTGAAGTCATTTCTATCGTTATGAAGTAATTTTAATGGAGTTTGAATCGCTTTTATTCGTGAAACATTTTTATTTATGTTTGTTGATTGACCTCATCTTGATTTAGAGACCTTTTCTAGGAAGGTCAAAACATTTACGTAACATCGTTTCTAGTAGTTGGTAGACATATAACATAAAATTATTTGTAAATATTTAAAGAAATGTTCAGACTTTAATTTAATTCTATTTGCTGTTCTTGCATTTATAACAAAATTTCGACCGATCCATTGTACGGCCTTCTTCCGTTTTATAGTCCGCCTTAATTCGAATAATAATGACCCTTTTCTAAATTAAAGAAGGAATGTGCAAACATTTTAAAATAGACATTTTAAATTTTTACCTCAATAGATCAGCTCCCAAAAAACATATTTAAACATAGAAATTATTTATAAATACATTTACAAAAATATTTTTTAAATTCTTTCCCAAATTTAAGTTTTCTTGCATTTCGTATGTCAGTACGATTGCCTTATGTAGGATCTCTCCTACAGATGCAACGTTGCAAGTTTATCGCTATTTTCATGGTGAAATATTTAAATGGGCGAAATTCTGTAGTTACTCCAGTTTAGACCTTTACGTCTAAGGTACTCTATGATAATTCGACGGAATTGAATCAGCCTCGTTGCCCGCCCTGTATTCCAAATGTAAAGAGATAGTTCCACTCAAACAGTTTTTTCCCAAAAATTGCTACTTTATGAAACAGGCTTACGGCTACATCACGTTGAAACACCCGTTCCCGTACGAACGCCGAATTTAAGCAACATCGTGCCTGGTCAGTACCTAGATGGGCGACCGCTTGGGATTACCAGGTGCAGTAAGCTTGGATGTGCGGGTGGTGTAATAGATAATGACTCAAAATTATTAATAAGAGAGCTGAGTTCAAATTCCCATTGGATTTGTTATATTTATAACTTTACATGAATTATAAACCCAACATGTCTCCCGGGTGTCACTGTTGCCTAAGAAATTCTTCTGGTTGAGAATTGTTGATCAGCCAAAATAAGGCTATGAACACGATTAAACAAAAATTAGGAGTTAACATCATTGAAGGTTTCTCAGATTTTCCTTCATTTTGGGTCTCAAAATCTCCATGTTGGACATGGACCCACATCTTCACAGTTGAGTATAATGTGCTCTTTGCCTTTCACTGTCTCTTTCATCTATTTATAGATTTCTTTTAGAGTTTATTTTTTCTATAGGCACAAGAATTGATAAAAATTAGATATATTTTGACTACAATTTAACTGTAACAGGTGACATTCTTCAGTTTTCGTTATTAGTCAATCCAGTTTGTAGTCTTCAGCCCTTTTTGAACGCTATACAGGTATACCTCACCCTATGTCCTTAATTGTTTCCAAAGGTTACGACTTAGGTCGAAAAACGCCTTAAGTCGAAATAACCACACTATAAAACGCAAATAAGCACTCTCCATTGTCTATTACAGTATTTATAACATATACGTACCGTATTCTGAATAAAATAATTAATTTCTACCTTATCTTCCAGCGATATAGCCGTACACTTAGCATTAGCACTTGTACTGGGACATTTCTTTGGAGCCAGAAACAAAAATGTATTCTAAATCACAACTGAAATGTAATTGAAAGAACGTCAATGGCAGAGCACAGATGTAAACAAGTCTGAATTCAAAATCGGCAGGAATTTGAAATAAGAACATCTGCTGAATATACTTTATTATGCTAGTCTCACACACACACACACACACACACACACACACACATATATATATATATATATATATATATATATATATATATATATATATATATAATATTATATTTAAATTTATTTAAATATTATTTTATACGCGTTTATTTTAATTTTAGCATTTTGACGTTTTTAATGTTCTTAACGGCCGACGTAAACTCGAGTAAAAAGACCTAAGGCGAGTTTTATTTTTCCATATAATAAATATTTAATAAAAACTGACTTATCTTCGAAAATGACTTAACTCGAAACGACTTAAGCCGAGGTATCACTTTATGTTTTTATAGTCTTTAACGTTCAAGTCTTTATCCAATTTTGCTCAATGTCGTTGGCATACTGTGCTAATCTAAGTTAGGGTCACCTCAGACACAAGCCGTCCCATAGCATCCTTTGTATTCCATCTCAGTGAGTTGAGACATGTATGTGCATTACTTTGACAGACATTGACTTAGAGGACGAAATTAGTAGATGTGAGGGTATGGATGTTTGTGTGACTGTCGGTCCGTACAGGACGGCATTAGACACTGTTCAGGGAGACCCTGGTCAGTAGGAGCAATAAGAGAAAATATTCAGGTTGGATTAGTTACAGGCATCTATGTCAAAATTAAACGGGATTGAGTTAAAGTATTGTGATAGAATTGAGGAAAATCTGACGGATATTTCGACGAAAAAGAGACAAGGAAGAGAGAATTGTCATGAAGATAAGTTTTGGCTGAATTCATCGCTGAATTAATTTTTAAAACAAGGACGAAAAATGAGGATTTTTTGAGAAAATTTTGTCCACTTAAAATACAATTATAATTTTAAAATTAAACTCCAGCTATTAAATTTGATATATTTGGCATACAAGGCGATTAGGAAGTATTTTTTCAAGACTGGAAAAAGAAAACTGTAGGGTTGTGGTATCCTGTCGGCACACCTAAATCTTTTTAAACAACCGGAAGAAAAAGCTTAACCAGCGATCGTTGTAAAACTGATTCAGGATATAAAAATTAGTTTGTCTCTTGCTGTCTTTCGTCATTCAATATCTGCGGGCCAATATAATACGCGCAACAGGATATTCTCCCAAACATAATAATAAATTCTACGATTAAAACTGCAGTTATAAACAAACTTTCTTACATCACGTGCAATTTTAATGTGACTAAAACTTGTCAGATTCCTACCAGATTTCTAGGAGTTGGAGGTCGTTCAAAACTAATTGCTCTGTAATCAGTAAATTGACGACAAATATACACTATACAGGGTGATTTAAAAAGTAACTCCCTATTTTATGTATGATGGACTCTCCCGTCTAACTATAATTTTTACAAAACGGGAGAGTCCAACATACATAAAATAGGGAGTTATTTTTCAATCAGTCTGTAGACAAAGAGTCGTTTACGGCCAAATCACGCTGAGAGCATTGGTTCATCTTCGATCATGGAACTTAAGAAATAATACATTTTGTCAGTACTTACATTGGGGACTCGGTTACTGTAAGGAATAGGGGAGTAACACCTAAAAATATTCTATCTTTGTGAATCGGGGAGGTGATAAAAAATGGTGCAGCGACAGACTGTTATTTTAAATCACATCTTATGACTGCTTGATTGAGTAAAGTCATTGTCAGCGGCAAAACAAGCTTGCTAACGATTACACCACATCGAAATGCCCAAATATTGAGCGGCGGATGTTTTTGATATGGCAGTAGCGGCTGAACCTTTTTACAAATCAGCCATAATTTTTTGCCTTGATACAGATAACAATCTGGCAAAATAACGTCTGACATAAATATGTGTACGAAGCAGAGGTATCACATTGAATTCCTCCATGTAGAATAATTGTACCCGTTGCCATTTATTGACGCTAGCTGAAGTTTTATGGAAACCAAACAGTAAGTTAGGTGATGGGTTATGAGTGTGAACAGGGGCAGCAGGGATGTGTAACAAGTCTCGTTCCAGGCGGCCCTATACAGCTGTCAAATTACGATATGAAAAGCGTTTTAAATATACATTGACAATAGCGGTAACTATGTGGAAAAATATAGTTTGATAGTTGAAAAGTTGTTCTATGCAACAATGTTATATTGTACGTTGTCGCCTCGTAGTATTTAAGATGGAATATGTGAAAAACAGTTGCATGTTGAAATTCTCTGACGCTTCCCACTTGTGGAATTAACTTCCGGTCACTTGCTTTCCAGCCAATTTTGATCTTCAAACTTTTTAATACCATGTCAAATGTTATCTTTTTAATTCCTCTTCTTTTATTTTTCACTTTCCTTCATTAAACGATTTTCTTTTCCTCCTATTCTTTTACACTCAGTAATCCCTTGCGCCTTAGTGGTTTTATTGGCTTGCTTGGGGTGAATTGATTACAAAAAAACTTTTTGCACAAATATTTCTTTCAATAATCGAAGCAACTGAAAAAGTCAAGGAAACATTTTTACCGTAGCAACCTTGCAACTTAGAAATGCAGTTGTTAACTTAAAAGAATTTAACTATTGCATATAATGTCACTTTGACCCGATTCCAATTCCGGCAATCTAAAAACACCAGAATTTATTGAAAAACAAATTGCTTAATATACTGACAACACACAATTTTTGACAATGACTGTCATAGTGGAAAGGGGTACTTGAATATAGCAGAAGTAAATATAGACTTTGGGCAATTTATTCATAACTTCAATCCTGGCGTACTTTACGGAAATTGGAAAAATATAATAAAAAGTTAAATAGACAGACCTTCTTGGTGGAATTTAATTAAACTCCTTTTGACAGACAGACAGACAGACACACACACACACACACACACACACACACACACACACACACACACACACACGGACACACACACACACGGACACACGGACACGCACACACACACACGGACACACGGACACGCACACACACACACGGACACACGGACACGCACACACGGACGCACGAAACACACACACACGGACACGGACGCACACGGACGCACACGGATGCACACGCACACACACACGCACACACACGGACGCACATGCACACACACACACACACACACGAACGCATGCACACACACAGATGCACGCACGCACACATATATATACACATATATATATTCTTTTAATCGGTATCACCCTATGCAAGACAGTAATGCAACCAAGACACAAGGGATTACTGAGAGTGGAAGAATTCGTAACAGAAACTAGAAACATTAGGAAGAGAAAATGTGTGTGAAGAGGAAAGAGGAATCAGAAGGACTGTAGATAGCGATTGACATTATATTTAAATCGTTGCAGATGAAGTTGGCTAGAAAGCTTGGAGCCGGAAGGGAGTTCCACAAGCGAGACGTGCGAGAACAGAAACTGTTAGTATAGAACTTACGGCTGCATCTAGCCAGCTCAATTGTAAATTGATGAGACCACGACGCCAGTCTATTACTGCACTTAAATAGAAAAAGTCGAGGGACCATAGTGAAGAACTTGCCTGAACAGTTACCAGGAAAGTCTTTATAGAAAAGGCACAAAGGGGAGGGGGCAACATTTACATTGGTGTGAAAGTGACTGAATCCGAGATGTCAGCACCAATAATATTGCAGATTCTTCTTTGGATTTTATCAAGGAGCTCTAGATAAATAACAGAAGCACTGGACGATATGTGACAGCAATATTCTAAGAGGAATGATAGACTTAGAGATATGTAAAATAGTTCCTGCAGAGAAAAACTGTCTCTCACAACACAGTGAACCAACTTTCTGAGCAGCTGACCTAGCAATGGATTTAATATAGTCTTTCCACTTCATGTGAGCCAAGAATATTAGCCCGAGAAGGTGCAACGAGTCATGTTCCTGGAGGTTAGCAACAGCCATGCCGATGAAAAGCAGAAAGGGGTCTCTCAGATGATTAATAGAGAGCAGTTTTGTTTTGAAGGCATTAAAATTAACAAGCCATTCTTTGCCCCAGTTAACAACAGACTGTGATTTGTTTTTGACATCAGCCACTAATTTGACCTTATCGAGCCGATCAAACTTACTATCAAGACACTAGTAAATGGTTGTGTCATCAGCATAGATACCAAGTTGGGAGCTGATACTATCAGGAAGGTCGTTAATGAAAATTAAAAAATGGGTAGGGCCAAGGATGGGAGACACCGGCGTTAGTATGAAAGGATCTAGACAAGTGGCCGTTAAGGATAACCTTCATTTCACGATTTGATAGGAAAGACTGGATCAGTTTTAAAATGTGTACAGAGACACCGTAACGTTTCAGCTTGTGGAGAAAACATGTCAAAGGCTTTCGAGATGTCCAATGCTACATCCCAGGCTTCACCATCTTTATCTAGAGCAGAGTGGGTGCTCATGTTAATAACATAGTGCTCGATGCAATATAAAAGTGCTATAAACTATATATTAATATACATTTTTACCTCACCGGGAGCACGTATATATATATATATATATATATATATATATATATATATATATATATACGCACGCACGCGCACACACACACACAGATATATTAATAAATATACCTCTGTGATCACTTAGGAAGTTAATAATGATGTAATAGTTGAATCCAGCGAACGTGTTAGTACCTATCATTACTATTATCACTGAAACTGCCCCATTACAACAAGAGTTATACATATATATATATATATATATATATATATATATATATATATATATATATATATTACCAATTTTTGACTGGTAGGGATAATTCCAAGGAGGATATTAATCCACGGAAAACTCAATGTAGACGACAGAACATCATCATCATCATCATCATCATAATAATAATAATAATAATAATAATAATAATAATCATCATCATCATCATCATCATCAAGAAGCACCTTAAAGATTCATTTCAGTTATAATTTATTTTATGAATATCTCCATATATTTTCATCTCTTTAAATTGAAATCTTTTAATAAATCGAGACAATAATCCAGGAAAATTGCCTCCATTTATTGAAAGATTTTGGTCTAAAGAGATGAATATATAAAGATATTCCTGAAACAAATTATAACCGAAATGAATTTTTAAGGTTTTCTTTTTGATTATATATATATATATATATATATATATATATATATATATATATATATATATATATATATATGTCACACATTGAGTTCTAGTGTTAATAATATAGTGCTCGATGCAATATAAAATAGCTATAAACTATATATTAATAAATATACATTTTGTCTTCGCTGGGAGCACGGCTCGGAGTTTCATGAACAAAGGAATTTTCAGTTTTAACCTCAACAAATGAAGTTGCGTTGTGTATGAGACGTACTACTGGCGAGGAAAAATGCATATTTATTAATATATATATATATATATATATATATATATGTTTGTGAGTGTGTAAAGAGAGTGAAAAGGTGTGTGCGTTTGGGAGAGATAGAAGAATACACGCAAAACCTTTTCAGGTTTGATTTAATAAGCTGCTGTATGAACTACTGTACTACAAGCAAGCACCAACATTAAAATGAATTCAGAGTGTCTGTTGTCTCGATGAAAGTAGTCTTCGGTCTCTTTTTCCTCTATTTTTCTCTATTGTTCTCATTGTCAGTTTAGACAAACACGCACTTTTTATCGATATTATATTTATTTTCAGGCACACCAAACTTTTCTTTCTTTGGTTTCAGTCGAATCAAATTATGAACAAAATGCATTGATAGCTTTTGTTTTGATTTAGTTTTTCTCATTTTGTTTATCTGTTGTTTTGCGGGGGAGGGCAACTTTTCTCAGCCGAAATCAAAAATCGACAATATGTAAGTTGCTTATTGTCGGACGATAGAGAGCTTTTCTTTCACATCAATCCTACTCGTGGAGTGAAGTATTAAGAAATCGAAATAAAATTCTTTCAGAACAAAAAAGAAAAGAAAAGAGTGCTCAACTGCTATGTGATATCAATCCTCCTTTATGGCAGTAACTGCTGGACATTTTCCTCGCAGATGAGGAGATTTGAAGCAAGAGAAATGTGATGCCTCAGAATACCCTGGACTGAACATGTGAACAACAGTGAAGTATTTTAAGAAAAATGGGAACAAAAAAAGGAGGCTTATAATCAGAATTAGAAAGAGCTGAAATTTCTAGGATACATAATAAGGATGGAGGACTTGGAGAAATTGATACTCACAGGACATATCGAAGGCAAAAGGGGGAGTGGGAGGCAGAAAGCTATCTACCTGGCGTGCTTGTGTGTTTGGATGGCGGAACGGATGGCAAATTGACAAATGTTATTAAGAGCTACAATGGGTAGGTAGTAGTGGAGAGCCATGATCGCCCACACCTTAAAGGAACATGGCACATAAAATAAGTGAAGTTGATCTTCTTTAGGCATATGCTTCTCTGACCATATTCCACCCTACGCTAAATTTAGTTGGAGTGAGTATAAAATGTCTGCTTGAAGCGTCAGTGAGTCATTATGTGGAAAAATATCGTTTGGCAGTCCAAAAGTTGTTCTGTATATGTTGTTCTTTCCGTGGAAATAAAAAGGAGATATGTCTTCTGTGTGTTCGGGTCAAGGTTAAAATCATTTGTGACAGAATAAACATCTTTTTTTTTCTTTTTTTTTTTTTTTTAAAAAAGAAAACAGGAACGGATTTGTTATGTAAATCAAAGTTTTGCCATTTGACTAAATATTATTCTTGTATCAGCGGAGATAAGCGTGATATACAGTGGCGGGCAAAATAAATAAGCTACTGAGGTAAAAAAAAAATTATAATTTTACTTACCGTATATACTTGCGCATTATGCGACCTTTGAAGACCTAATTTTGAAGCCAATTTGACTAGAGTAAATGAATACTAGGGCCAGCAGTAGATACGTTAATTTTATATCTCGTGTATGATGTGACCCCCTTAAAATTAGCTTCAAAATTAAGTCTTCAAAAGTCGCATGATAGACGAGTACATACGGTAATGTTTACTAAGTGTTCGATAATTTATTCTCAGGTGTATTATCTGAGGTCATTCATATCTATAATGCAAGTTGTCATTTTCGAGTGAACCCCATCGGTTCAGATACAGATTTGAACGCAGCGGGATACTGAAAATAAGGCCTGCAAAAGTTAACCATTTGCCACCCGTCAAGATTAACATCCCAGATTAAGATACGCACGTAAATATCTCATGTTAAATAATCAAATACAAATGGCCTAAAACCTGAAGCCTTCAACTTGTCCTTCTAGTGTAGTTGATGTTCTTCTGGCTTAACGGTGGAAAGATAAATTACTTGAAACTGGCCGCTGAAAAGTCGAAGAAACACAAAGATGATACGAGACGTGGTAAACTTAAAAACTTTATTCAAACTACCGCTGGATCAGTTTTGTTCTCAGCATTCCCCAGTGGGACCGGAAGTGCTTGCAATCATCATAATAATCAACATTATTGATGTTGTTATAAACAGGTGATTTAAATTTCAAAATAGGAAGAGTGAATTTGGAGAAAAGGACGAACATTATCGAAATATCACAAAGAAAGAATCCACGGTTTGCAAGCTCGTCTGACTGTTTAGCGATATGGTGATTTCAATCCTCACTGAGAATCTCAGTATTGTGATCTTGTGTAATCGTGCAACACCCTCTCCGGTCGTCCAAGACTTCCAACACCAAGGCTGATCGATGAAGATAGCTTCGATCTCAGACCTGCCCTATCCCACGTTGTGGTTTAAGTTTGATCATAAGGAGGCCAAGACTGCATCGTCGTAGGTATCTTCGTGTCGGGCTGGTCCAAGCAGGGCGGTGACGTACAGGGAAAAAAAATAACACTCGAATAAATTGAACAAAAAGTAATTGTTGTTTATATCAGTCTTCCGTACAATAATTGGATATATCAGAGTTTGCATGCCATAATGAGCCTAAATCGGAAGTGATACTATCGGTGTTGACTTGTCAATGTTTAGTTTTCTGCTTTGGTAAAGTTTAGCACAAGGCTGAAGTCAGAGGGTTTCGTCGGCAGATAATCACCTGGACCTCTCTCCTGTCTATTGGTCTCGTCTCCGTTTCTTCTGCCTCTTTCTTCTCTTCTACGACTCGTCTCCATCTCTTCTGATTAATTCGTATTTATGAACATTCGCCCAAACTGGTGAAATAAGAGGATTCGATAATTCTGGAGAATTGTCTTCTTCCACTCTCTCATATTATTACCTCTCACTAAATCTCCTCAGTGAGCGTGGGTGACTTATCCATCCCTTCCTGGTATTCCAACTCAACTTTCGACCAGGGGAATCAACTCCTAATTCGTTGTTTACGAAAAATGAAATTTTCGCTTTACAGCTTGCATTTTCAGCTGCGTAGAACACATATCAATCATCATTACCCCCTGAGTTTGGATCACTTTTCCATTGTTCAAACTGCTCGGCATACAATTCAAGTCATTTATGTGTAAATTAAATCCTCAATTCTTCCGACGAGTTTTCGGTATTAAGCCTTCTTGTTTCAATGTCTCTCAGTACATAACACTTTCTTATGTTTTAACAAAGCTTTCTTCCGTTATACCGCGGCAACGACAAATAGTATCCCACTTTTGTCAAATGAGCTTTTATTTTAAGCCTAATTTATGGTTGAGATAGTTACGCCCCACCAAATTTAGAATCTAGGGATCAAGCATAGGTAAAAAAGACCCCAAATGTTGATTCTGAAAGTTAGCTGGCAGACCTTCCTAAGACTTGGAAGGCGAAGTATTCTTACCCCCATTTTCCCAATTTGACCTTGTGCAGTACTCAGCTAAGATTCGTAAACATCAAGAAAAGATGCTATTGGATTTTAAGTGGGCGAATGACGTACTTAACAGAAGTGTTTTCCTTTTAATTAAATTAAATGAATGCCACTTGAAGCAACGAAAAACAAAACTTTATCGTATTTTTTTAGCTTTACAAGTGTATTTAACTTCCGGCTCCTTCGTTTTTCAAATTACGAATTTAAAAAAAAGTTACGACCAAAAATAAGAAATAAATAAAAATTAAGTTAATAAAAGAAAGATGTACTTTTTTTTTTTTTGCCGGAGTCAGAATTCGACCTGAAGCTATGAGAAAGCTATGGAGAATTCTACCTGGTAATTGGTAACAATAAATAAATAAAAATAATAAAGAATAAATAAAATAAAGCTCAACACGCCTCGCTGAATTACTATTTGAGAACCTCTTCCAGGTTGTTAACTCTCACCTGTAACTTGTTCAGCTATACTTAAATTAACTTCGGGTTTACTCGTGTAGAAGTCGACAAGTCAAAATTGAAGAAATAGTTGTTAGTGTGAATTTCTGCGACGAAGAGTTATCAATGTTTGCATTCGAACTAGAGTCCTTATCTTTGCTGTTGTTACCACAGCCGTTGTGACCTCTGACCTTCAAGTGTAACTTTCCTTGTATTTCGAACTAAACCCTTCTACTGTCCATATTTAGGGATCTGCTCTTGTTTTTTGTTTTTTTTAGTAGAACTCACTCGGACTGTAGCATAATGAATTAAAGTGTTACTTCATGAATTTGGTGGCATAGTAACCGTGAGTTCAATCTCTGGACCGGTCAGACTTAAACTCAGTAATAACCATTCCCCAGAATTCACATATTCCTTGAAGAGTACTGGCCGAGAAAACACAACAACAGTTCAAGGGATAGTTTATTTCTGGCCCCTAAAGTCATTTTATGATCACACGGTGGTAAACCCTGTTTGCATCTGTGATTGCCACAGCTATACTACCTGTTTACCTATTACGTCACACACACAAACATATATATGCTTATATTGTTTATCACTTTAAACGTTATTTTTAGTGGATACTTATATTTGAGTGAGATTTCTCGAATATTCAGGTCGGTAGATGAAAATAAATAAATATACTGTTTAATAAATAAACGGAGCGTCTACAAATAAATACGAGTATCCACTAAATGTGTGTGTGTGTGTGTGTGTGTGTGTGTGTGTGTGTGTGAGTGAGTGATCTGGTTGATTTAATTCCTGCAAATGGGAGAAAGCAAGACCATTTTCATTCTTGTTGAATCCGATTTAGATTGTTGCAATTTTTTAATCATGTCATCCCAAGCAAGGCAACAAAGCCACTAAGACGCATGGGGGGGGGGGTTACTGAATGTGAAAGAATATAAGAAAAAGAAAAAGAACATTATTAAGGAGCGAGAACAATAAAAGAACAGGAATTAAGAAGACAGAAGATAACGACTGACATCATAAAACTTGACTGAAAAGCAAGAAATGTGATAGAAGAAACTGTTAACATAGAACTTACGGACGGGGTTACATGTAGCAATTTCAACTCGAAAATGATGAGATCTTTCCACCAATCTAGTACTGCGCTTAAATTCGTAGAGTCTATAGGAAAGTACCTCAGAACAGTTACCATGAAAGTATTTATAGAAAAAGCACAGGGAAGTTACGTTATGGCGGTGAGAAAGAAACTGGAGACGAGATGCCAGGTCAGGAATTTAAGAATAGACTCCATACGTTGTTTGTGCCATTAGCCCTATAGGCAACCCTACGGAGTATATAGCCACAGCCACAGCCACACCCCGGTAGGTGTTGCGGTTTCTGTAGTAAGTAGATTTTTACGAGGTGGAGAGGAATAAATGATTCATACTTTACCAAGGTTATCTGTGCGAAAGAAAGAATGCAACGGCTTCGGTTGGAATTGGAACCCATTTTCCACGCCGATAACCGCTACGCTACGCCATATGCCACACATACCGATGTAAAAACCCGACTTTTATCATAAAAATCTTATCAAACCTACAAACGACTAATACGCCGAGCATGAAATTGTTCGCGAATAAAAAAGTTGAAAATAAAAGCGCATCTTATACAAAAGGCAGAAAGTAACACTTTATTAAATCTTTTTGATGTTAACTTTTATTATAATTTCAAGCTTTATTCACGAATACAACGTCTTATTTTAGTTACCCGGGCATGTACCTAACTTTAAAAAAAATCGTGGTTAATCACTAAAATGATGTCCGCCCTTCTACTAACCTAAATAAATTCCACACACGCAAATAGAAACTGAACAACAGTTGTCTGATTTGTGACAATGATCGCTGTAATTATTCTATCTGCCAAGTCAATGAAAATTTTATGATAATATAATCTCAGGGGAGAAACCAGAAGAATGTGGCATCTCAAGACAACAAATTATCTGTTTTTATTTGGCCTTTGGGAATTATATCAACGTAAGAATTAAGATTCATCAGAATATTAACATAGGAAAATCGTAAAATTTCCACAGGTTAAAGCTACTACTACTAATAATAATGATAACATTAATTTCTTCGGCATTTTTCTACGTTTCCTAATCACTGTTCTGCTAAACATTTGCTCAAACCTGTTAGCTAGTTTCTGCATTACTTTCTTCTGTTTCTCTTGCCTTTATTCCGTCCTGTGAGGGTCAAATTTTCTAAGCCCTCTTTTGAAAGGCATTTTCACTATCCCAATGCACCTCTGGATTTCGGTGTCGCATGTTCTATCCTCTGTTTAAGACACTTTCCAAATATTTCAATTTCTGTATTTGTTTGATATTCACATCTCCAATTGGCAATTCGCATCTTGGGCTTTTTCTCTATCCGACAACCATATATTACCTTTTTACAGTTGATGTATAGTCCTTTCTTCTGGCTTTCCTTCTGTCAGTGTGTTCTGTAGTTTCCTTTCTGTGTCTGCTATCTGCACTGTGTCATTTGCATATCTAATGTTGTTAGGATTGTGGCTACCAATAATCAATCTTGGTAGGATTTCTAATTCTCTTAGGTTCTCCTCGCTGTAAATGTTGAACAACTTCCGGTAATCATAACTCATCCTTGTTTAACGCCCCCCTCTTTCTATTTCTATGGATTTACTAAATTCATTTTCTGTCCTCATGCAGGCGGTTTGCTTCCAGTATATGTTCTGCATTAATATGTTTCCCAAATATGTTAACCTTACCTAGCAGCGTTAACAGTTCTTTGTGACCTATCGTGTCAAACGCTTTTATTTTTATAAATATCTGGTAATTAATGCATAGGTAGCAGGCCACAACCAGTAACCTCTTAACTTTTATTGATTTTTGGTTTTTACAGTAAGGGGGTTACTCGAGACAGAAGGTTACGTTAGAAAGCAGTTTGTACAGATAGGAGTGAAAGGTAACGGTTAAAGATAGATTTGAATAAGTTGATTATAATGATCGGGGAAACATCCTCTTGGGAGTCGGTTCCGCAGAGCAGCGTTTCCTGGGAAGAGGCTGTTCGAGTGGAATTTATTTCTCGCCGATGAAATACAGAAGGAATGTGGGTGGCTTGCTACAATGTAAGTGGCATGGCAGGTCCTAGACGTGAAGGTTAAGCCTGGCAGAACCAAGGAATGTAGTTCGTCCGAGCACTTTCCGTAAAAGTAGGACAGAGCAGTGAGAGGCTTGCCACATCCCGCCCGTGAAAGAGAGGTTGGAGGGTGAAAAGTAATTCGTCACCCACAAGGACTCGGAGACGTTTTTGAACTCTGTCGAGGCTGGAGAGTGTGGTCTGGACCATTCCTACCCAAAATGCAATTTTCCTTTCACCGTGAGTGTTCATCACTTTCTGGATTATTCTTACCGTTCCAGACAGGTGTGTCCTTTCTACAACAATTCCACTGGGCAATCAATCTCAATTTTCTTTACCCATGTCTCTATTCTGTCAGTCTATGTACCAAGTGCACCAATGGCATTTGATATGATCGTAACATTCTTCAACTTTAAAAGCCTTCCGATTTTAAACTTCCATGATTCTTTCGCTTATTCTATCCTTGGATCAAAAGGACAAGATAGATCAATGATTGCCACTTCTTTTTCTATTATATCTTCAACCATGTCAATGAAATCTATGGAAATTATAATGCTTGAATACTACGAAAGGCAAAGAAAAAAGCAACAGATCAAACCAACTGGTAATTCCTTTCTTTTTGGTAGACAAACGAATGGTATTGTTATTAATTATTTTCTTTTCATTTGATTATTTTTAATGGTGGCACCAAGTAATGATTGGATATGCTTTGAAAATTGTTTACTTGTCTATCACAAACAGAAACATGTTTTGAATGTTAAATATAGGTTTATTACCAGTCAGTAAGTCAAGTGGTGTATTTTCCTGTTTCCGCCGACATCTATATTTCAACCAAGGCTATACTAAGACAATTTTATAAGTAGCACTTAAAAAAATAAAGACAGGTTTCAAATATTTTTCATAGTTGAAATTGAATCTCTCACTTCAAACATGGAAGAACCGCACACAAACATAAATAATGAATGGTATTAAATTAATCACAAACCCCACCTTAAACCTTTGGGCCGAAAGAAATGTTTAGCAATTCATCGGTAATATTCAAGATAACAAACCAGACAGGCGTATAAATCTCCTGTTTTCACTTCGACTAGAAATATCACTACTCACCATACAATAAAAGTTCTGCCTTCATATTAGAAATGAATGAATTATAAACTCTTCATCTACATAAAAGATTTATGTACTAAGTCCTTAGAAAAATTGGATAAACATGGCTCTCCACGACTTCCTGCCTTTTGTAGTTTTAAATAACTTTTGACTCTTTACCATCCCTCTTTGTCTTTGCTTTACCATCCATTCACTTATGTACCATATCCTTTCAGGAAGTAGGTGATCACATACCTCCACTACTTCCTGTCTTTAACTTTTGATGCTTTACCGCCAGACTTTTTCCCTATTCTGCCAATAAATTCAACTAAATTTGTTAAGTTGGTTACTTGCCATTTTCCTTGGTTTCTCTTACCTTCAATGTCATGTGAATGTTAAATTCTCAAGGTCTTCTTTCCTCATTGTGCCTCAGAATTGATACATCTTTTGAACTCATACTTATCAATGAAGGTTCTTTTGGTCAACTTGTTGGGATGATTACGTCGTGACATTATAAATGGGAAATCCATGTAGAAATGAATGGTGTGTGATTTTATCTTGCTAAAGTGTTTTATGACCAGCAATAAATATTTGTTAGACATAGTTTTCAAACTGGCCACGCACTTGGCCAAAAAGGAACAGAATGAGTGGTACAGGGCATTTAGGATTAAGCGATACCAAACAGAATATTGAGGAGTTCCGTTTGCTGGTTTATAATAATCACAGTTGGGATTTAGGTAGCCATTTCTGGTCCTTTCTCGGCAGAGGACAGACTGCTCCTTCGATTGTTCTGAAGCCACCTTGTGTTGCCAGCCAAGCATTGTGATATAGAGAATAGGTTGAAAGAAGAGTCAAAGAGAAGAGAGTGGATCTGTTTGAGTAAAATAGCAGAAGTTGCCTCAAATGTCACCTACCTAACTACTTACCCAGGGTCTGGATGAACTGAGCAAGTGTAGCCCTCAATAAAACACCTGAATATAGAAATAAAGACCTTGTTCCTTTTTGGTCTAATAGCAGGCATTGCCTAATTTTTGGTGTATACTGACATAGACAAGAATGGAGACAATGTGGAGTAGTCATCGGCTTTGGTTAGTAGAAAGCTGAATGATGGTCTTTTGTATGTTTACAGCATAATATCTGATAATATTGAATAGACTTTTTTTTAATTCACTAACTTTTCTTGGTAGATGTTGGTGACTATTCAGTGGATGAATAAGCTACTATTACTTGGTGACTCAGACTATTAAGCTCATTTGCTATGCAACTAGCAAAACAGGAAAGTTCACTGACTGTTGTTAACATATGACTGCTTGACACTGGGACCAAAAAATAATTGGAATGGTTGACTTGTTCATATGTGAAAATGTGTTGGTGTACGAGTTGTTATCATTAAGGTCAACAAAGACTAAATTTCTGAAATATAAACCTAAAGGCGTTGATATTTTCTTGAATATTTTGATACAGCATGATATAATTTTCGTGTTAGTTCAAAGACAATTGAAATTAAGAGCCATTTTAACAAATCACACAAAATGGTTGCTTGTTTTTTCTTCTTTTTGGCAAATGTTTCAATTATTACACTGTTAAAATCGATAAACATAGTTGTCATATGCTTCATTAAAAACAACTGACAACGTACTGCAATTAAACTTTCTATTTAATTTTTCTTGTGTTCATATATGACTTTTTAGTTAAAAATAAAAATCGCTCTTGATAATGGCTGAAAGCATCCAAGTATGCAGAACTTTTGTACAGTTTTTACACATTTTGCCTCCAGAAAAGAAAACACTTGTACAAATATAAAAATTAAATTAAAAGCTTAATCACAGTACTTTGTCAGTTATCTTTAACGAAACATGTATAAAAGAGGGATTTCTGCCTAAATACACAATCATATATATATATATATATATATATATATATATATATATATATATGAAGAAATATAGTCTTAAGGTGTGCTATATTTATAGAATAAAGTGTTCAATATCAGAGAAAGAGCGTGTGTAAATATAAAAGTGGACATTGAAGTCAACACTTAGAGGCGACAGTCTGTTTCATGTTAGACTCTCTCTCTCTCTCTATATATATATACACACGTGTGTGTGTGTGTGTGTGTGTGTGTGTGTGTGTAATCTTGTAGCATATAGGACCACAGCTTCACCATTCTAGATGCAGCTACTGTGGCTTACATAGCAAGGAGTTGTTTTTTTTTTTTACTGAGTGGAATTTCTACTTCCAGGCCCAATTGGTTTTAAATTCAAAGATGACATAGTCTGCTCTGCTAATAAATGGACCGTCTTCTCAAATACAGATATCCACTAAAAATAATATTCCAGGTAATAAAAAAATGTCGGATTAAAACATAAAATCCAATAATTCTCTAGAAATTTGTTTGTGTTTCAGATTTGAGCAGTTAAGACTTTTGAGAAAACCTGAATGAGTAAAATGTGCTTTAATTTTTCCAATTTATAACTTGAACTGTTATCTACAAAACAAAGCGGAAAAGCATGTTAGTAGCTTTATTGCTTTGTATGGGGTGAATTTGATTAAAAAAATAAAAATAGTATGCAAATACCTTTACAGCAACAAATGAACAGAGATTCTACAGTTCATGTTGGCAAATAATCCTAGCAAGATCCTTCAGTTCTTTGAGCTGAAAAGTTAACCTGCTGGTAAAATGGATGATCCCCCTTATATCACTCTAGAAAGTATCCAACTCCTCCTGCCTTGCTTTATCTTTACAAGAGTTAGATCAAACCAAAAAATGGATCTGATTTAATCGTTTTTTTGTGGCTTATCTACCCTTTGCAGCTTATTTAAAGCCAGAAAATATTTTTAGATTGGAAGATTTATGTTTTGATATATTAGGTCATCCCATAAGTTCTGTCTGAATTTTAACTTTTTGTTAAAATGAATGAAATTTAAAGAGTATTTTATAATGTCTAATGGAGCTGAACATTATTTTTATGTTTAGATGCATTTAAACTGATCAAATTTTATTTCAGAGAACAATAAAATTAAATTTTGTTTGATTAAAACCCTGCTAACATGGAAGTACCCAAGAATCATTTGAGGCACATAATGCTTTATGAGTTCAAGAAAGGAAACTCAGCAGCTGAAGCGGCTAGAAACATTCACTCAGTTTATGGAGAGGAATGTGTGAATGAAAGAACTTGCAGAAGATGGTTTGCAAAATTCAGAGGTGGAGATTTCACCCTTGAAGATGAAGATCGAACCAGACGTCCAGTTGAGTTTGATGAAAAGCTTCTTGAAGCAGCCCTCGAAAAAAATCCTGCTTTATCAGTTGAGGAATTGGCAGTGGTTCTCAGTTCAAACCATACAACTGTTCATCGTCATCTTCAACAACTTGGAAAAGTTCCTAAACTTGGAAAATGGGTGCCTCATGAATTGTCTGAAAACGACCTCAAATCCCGAGTTGACATCTGCTCTTCTCTCCATTCTCGCCAACTTGTTTCACCTTTTTTGGATAGACTTGTGACTGGCGACAAAAAATGGATCTCTTATCGAAATGTTAAGCGTTGTAGACAGTGGCTTGGTAAAGGGGAAGGACCCCAGCCACAGCCAAGAAGGGAACTTCATGGGCAAAAGTTTCTTCTTTCAATCTGGTGGGATTGCCAAGGAATAATCTACTTTGAATTCTTACCACCTAATACAACAATTAATGCTCAAATATACTGTCAGCAATTAGAGCGTTTGAACCAAGCTTTGAGGAAAAAAAGACCTGCTCTAGTGAATCGAAAATGGGTGATGTTTCATCAGGACTATGCGCAACCACACACAGCAAGAATCACATCACAAAAGATCGAAGAACTTGGTTGGGAGAAAATTCCTCATCCACCTTATTCTCCCGACCTTGCTCCTTCAGACTACCATTTGTTTTGTAGCTTACAGAATCATTTGGAAGAAAGAGTTTTTGTAACACAGGAAGGGGTTAAAACTGACATTTGTGAGTTCTTTGAATCAAAGCCAAAAGAATTTTACAGTAATGGAATTAGTAAGCTTGTTAATAGATGGAAGGAAGTCATAGATAATCAGGGAAAATACATTGTTGATTGAATCTGTAATTAAATGTAACATTTTGTCACTTGTTTTCTTTATTCAAAATTCAGACAGAACTTATGGGATGACCTGATATATTATGGTTTAGTGATGCAAGTCATACTAATTAACCCATAGATGGAGTGGAAGGAGAATATGTGGGTTCATACCTTTCCCAAAGGAATTTACATGTAATTGAATTAACAAACTCAATGGTAATTGGGGGAAAAAAAACAACCTAACAAATTTCCGCACAATGGAGGTGAAACTCTGAGTTAGTCTGTAGCGTTCACTTTTGCAGAAATGCCCTTTGGGAAAGGCATGAATATGTCTGCTCCCATCCCTGTATCTATGGGTTAAATAGTAAGATAAACTTTGGATGGCAACCAGAAGGAGAACTGAATTCAAACCTAGCCTAAAGAAGGATGGGCTCCGTCAGGTTTTCATGACATACCCACAGTTGCTACATCTGCAGCAATAGGTTAACAGACTAGCAACAGATTACACTGAAGAAGTCCACAAAACTTACATTTAAATTCCAATCATGTACTCTATAAAATGGCAATTTTTGAATCTGAATGCAAAATAGCATTTATTATTATCAAATTTACTTGAAATGTAGGAAGGAAAGTGCTCAGAAGAACTACATTCGCTGGTCCTGCTGAGGCAAACCTTCACGGCAAGGATACGCCATGCCACTTATATAGTAACAAATCACCAGCATTCTCTCTGTATTCCATCAGTGAGAAATAAGTTCCACGTGAGCAGATTCTTCTCATGAACCACTGCCCTGTGGAACTGACTCCCAACAGGATGGTTCCCCCGATCACTACAATCTTACACGTTCAAGGCTAGGGTTAATCATTATCTTCCACTCCTAGACACACAAATGCAAACATTTCATGAGAAATATCGATGTAATTTTTATAGTTTTCCTATTTTAATATTCTGATGAATCTTAATTAAGTTAATGATTGAATAAGCACTTGGCATGTGCTACAACAATAAAATATCCATAGAAATTCCCCTACCACATCGTTAAATATTTGAGCTTAACTTTAACAAAATATTGCAATGACAATCATTTTCATGGCAATATTTATAGAAAAGAGGGAATCCGTGTTACAGTGATGAGAAAGTGACTGAAGTTGAAATGCTTGAGATATATAACCAGAGCACAAGACCACATAGGGTAGCAATATTTAATGCACTGACAAAAGGTAGATTTATAATGTGCAAGAAAGATTATGACGGGGAAAAAAATTGTCTGCTATGACACCATGAACCAACATTCTTAGGAGCAGACCTAGCAAGTGGTTTAATATAATTGCTCCACTCCATGTCAGTAGATAATGTGAGACAAAGAAAGCACAATAAGTTGCTCCTCTGGAGGTTAGCATCAGCCATGATTTGTAACTGGAGCACCAAAGCAGATATGGCAGTAATATTCAAGGCATGGAAAAATGGTAGATTTATTTAAAAAAAAAAAAAATATTGAAATTTTTAATCTACAGCAATCATTTCTCCTAAACCAGAATTCCCAAGGACTTGGAAGACCGCATTTCATTGTCTTTGCCTTCTCAATAAATTTACAAGGGAATCCATTATTAGTTAACCCAAATAAAAGCTTAGAATAATTTGAACAGCGACCAACATGTCCACCATAGACTCTTTAATGGTGAGAGAATTGCAACGTGTAAAACCAGTTTGTTGCTGCAATTATGTAGGTCTCTTCTTGTAAGTCAGTCCAATTCTGGTGTTTGTAAGTTAATGAGTTTTCTACCGAGTAATCAATATGTACAATAATACTTGGAGACTGATCTTTGCATCGTTCCTGCATTGCAGGAGGTGATAATGTCTTTGTGGAATTATCCCAATCTTTGACATATTTTCCTAATGCAAATAGGATTGGCCAACATCTACAACACAACTGGGGTCTGTATTCACAGATATGTTCTGTTTGCTTTGTCAGTGGGGCCCTGAATATGCAGACTGTTACCAACCAAGTAAATGTTTACAAACTCAAATATAAAATACCAATATTTACCTATCCCTGAATCAAGTGAATGATGATTCTGTAGCAGCAGGATTCAGATATTAAATAATCAAATCCAATGTAATAATCAACTAACCAAGAATGTTTTGTTTTAAAATTAATTTATATATATGTGTGTGTGTGTGTGTGCGTAAAAAACAATAGGAAAACTATAATATTAACCAACGCGTTTTGTCCAATGTGGACTTTTTCAAGGCAAAAATGAAATTAATTTATTAAAACAAAGTAACTATTAATAACAAAACAAAATGTCCTTAGCAACTGGAAGAATTTAGAAAACGCCATTATATTCATATTGTCAACTGAAAATTACATCATGTACAGTCACGTGTGGAAATATTGTTGTGCTGATGGATTCAACCATTTTGTTTTGATTTCTTGATACATTTGTGTATGTTTCGGAGAGTAGTAATTCTGTAAGGAAAGGTGAAATAGCGAAAAAACTTGGGTGTAGAATAATATTTGGATAATATTCAATGGTGGCACTCTCAAGGATTTTCCTTCTGTGTGAGTTATTTTATTTTTTTATGAGTGTAGTATTTTTTAAATCAAAATTGTGGTTGAATTTATTTCTATGTATGACTAGGACATTTTGTTTTGTGTTATGAATGTCTGAATTTATATTTGATTCATTCTTATTTCATTTGTTGTGTGTGTGTGTGTGTGTATATATATATATATATATATATATATATACATACATACATACATACATACATACACACACATATATACACACACACACACACACACACACACACACATGAACAAAAACCGTTGATGGAACCAATGGACAACTTGCCAAAATCTAAAACTCTTATCCAGTTACAGTCTTGAAATAAAAACAATAATTCTGAAAAAAGAAAAAAAAGCCTAAAAGTAAATTTACTTACTCAAAGCCTAGATTGCCTAGATCAGTATTTCTCATCCTTTTTCATTTCAGGGTGCCCTTGTAGAATAACTAAATTTCTGGGACTGACTTTAAATTTTAATAAGGAGAAATTAGTAATGGAATTTGAAAATAGGAAAATAATAAAGTAGTCTTCTGAAATAAGCATTTCTTTTTATGACATTCCATTGCTTCGTGTCTCTAGCTTTTTAAAAATAAAGATTTTATTTCAAATATAAAAATAATTCATAAATTACTCTTCTGTTAACTTGAGGCACACTGGGCCACCACTCTGAGTGAATTAGTGCAAAAAATGCTTAATAATGTTAAATCCTATAAAAGGATTGCTCGAGATTTTCATGCTCATGTGATCTTCAGACAACATATCAGACAGAAAACAGGGCTGAAAAATTCATATTCACAGGTTCAGTCAGAATTATGAATTAAAAATCATCTTGAATTATGCCAACCTTCATTCAAGCATCATCATAAAAATCAACTGAAACTTAAATCAATATTTTTATTTATTTATTTTTGTTTTCAGATTCAATGCAGTTATATTTTCAGAAATAAAACTTCAAACAAAATAAAAAAGAATGCTTTTGCATTTAAACAGGGTGACCAATGATTTTGGCAAACAAAATTCCTCAATTTCTTTTTTCTTCTTCTACCATGTTAATCACCTCAAATCCACATAATATTGAAAAAATTCCTTGACTTTTAGAAATTTGCAAGACGTTCCCTGACCAATTTTTTATTCCTTGACCGCTCCGTTTTCAGTTTTCCTTGACCATTGGTCACTATTAGACCGTTTGGTGTCTAACGGCAAAATGCCTAGTATTTAAGACTTTTGGCACACAAGATACGTGATAATTCTGGGTCTAAAAATAAATATGAAAAAAATGTGGCACTTGGATGCAGCTGTCAATAAGTATCCCTCTTGACATTCTGTTTGGAGCCTGCACCACTTGGCTGTATGAAATAGAACTACAATCAAGCTTGAAATGTGTCTGCAGTTACAAATTACTGTTGGTCTATAAAACTTTTTGTTTTGAGTCAACTCTTGTGGAAGATGACACAAAGCCAGAGAGAAATATTGACAGAATTATTAGAATTCAGGCAATAAGCCAATTATTTTTTTTGATTGGCTGTCAATTATTGCATGAAATGTGAGGTGATGTAACATCAAATGGTGTGGCAAAACAGAACACCTTCCAAATGAGCACAAATTCCAGTCCATATTTGCATTCACTTTAATGCCTTTTGAAAAGGCACAAATCCACCTTTTCTTGACCTATATTTCATAACCAAGGTCTTGTCAAAACCATGCTGCACTGGTTGACTGAATTAAGCCAGTCAGGGTTGGTAACCCAACACTGTTTAATGGGACTTCAAGAGATGAGCAGTACAAAATCATCTCTCTGCTTTCCATTATGGTACCCTCAAACAACCCCCAAAATAAAAAAATTTAAAAAAAACTGAAGTTGGATCAGGGGTTCTTTTCAACTGCTGACCCATTGTAATCTACGGCTATCATTCTCATGTGGGCAGTGTTATGTAACCATGTTCATTTAGAAATGCAATAAAGGACCTAGCATTGTACCTCAACTGCATCATGAGACCAAACAAACTTTTAACAAAAGTATTTATGAGATTATAAATGCAAACAAACAAATAAGCAAACAAAAAAACATTTTCCAAAAGCGCACATTGTTTTTAAATATCAAGGACAAAAAAATAATGAAATGGTATGCACAGAATTTGGTAAATTGATTCCCTCGTGCTGAGAATTCTCGTGGGAGCACAGATGTCAGCATTTTTAATTTGCTATGTCTCTCTATGCCTTTTCATTGTAAATACCAACAAGAGAATTGGATTCAAAAGGCCACTTGCTTGTGGCAGCAGCTTTTTTTACTTGCATGCTGCCCAAAATCAATGCTGACATTTTAACACACTATACCCGACCAAGTACATTGATTTATCAATGTATTCTTAAAATTTTTTCATAAGAAGGTTTTTTTCTTTCAAGAAGGGATCCAGCTAGTAGACCAATTAAAGTTTGTACTGAGAGAATGTTCTGATAGAATAAGGATGGCAAGTAAATAGTAATCTTGAGTCTTCTGTTCGACTTGTTTTCAAAGAAAACACTATTTGAAATCTTGAAGAATAATGCCTGCTAAAGACCCGGATCTAACTCATCAAGCAACACACACACACACACACTTAAGATTGCAAATCAGATATAGTCTTCATATTTTGTGAAATATGTCCACATAAAATGGTATTTTCTGTCTGAATTTCTAGGAAGAGGAATTACTATTTACAGTAATAGGTTCAAATAACAAGACAAGAGATCCTTCAACAGGGACAAAGATTAAATAAAGGATTCAGTTTGATATTCTCTGAAGGTTACTCATATTGACAGGCATCTGAAGAAGACTGAAGAACACAAGATCCAAAATATTGTGATAATGACAACAAAGATGAGGACATTAGTCTGAATGTACAATCTGTATGGTATAATTTATGTTGCTTATCCCTATGATTTAGGATGAGGAAACATTACAAATATATAGCAGTCATATAATATATTCTTTAAAGTTTTACAATAGCATAAACTTATAAAAAAAGTGTAATTAAATCTAGCAATCAAAATTAACTTGAACATGATTGACACAACAGAAAAATAAAACTATGTTTAAAAATTTTCCAAAATTAAAGTAGTCTTTATAGAAATAAGATTCAATGAAAATTAGTTAATTTAATAGCAGATCAAGAGAAAAAGATTACCTTTTTTATTCATTAACTTAAAATATAATGGAAAATCTCTCTTCCAAGTGGACGTCTCTTACCTGTCAATTTTGTTCAAGTGTCAAATAGATATTTTGTCAGCATTCTATATTCATACATGATGAAAGCCCATGGGATAGTTTAAGTATGGCTGACCAAAAATGACAAAACCTGATATTCCTCATGTTTTCTGTTATTTGGTATAGTTCTTTATGATTGTGTAGCACCAGTCCATGAGGTTGAAAGAAATACAGTCTTCATTAAGATGCACTGGCTTCATTCACTGAAAGTAATTTTTAACCATCAATCTGAGAAAGTGCGGTCGAGTATACAGCTGACAGTTTAGAGATTTCTGAACAAGTTTGGCACCATGAATGACATCCATATGAAAGACTCGATGTGATGAGGTTATTTAAGAACATGATTAACTTTCCTTGCCCAGTCCCATCACTGGTCATCCTGGAAAACATTTTATTAATATGTCATGATTGTAGACACAGAAGCAAGTCTCTCTTTCAAAAAATACTGCCACATGATTGCATAAAGTAATAATTTTTAATGGAGTTGGTTTCTTACTGTGAGCTTCATTTACGTGGCCTTGTACCAGACTGAGTTATTGATGCCTGCCATAGAACTGCTAAGCAAGTTAGACACATGAAGCATCAATTACAAGCTGAACCATCTCAAATACTCCATTAATGTGAGCTGATATTTACTATAGGCACCCCCCCCCACTAATGAATAGCAGTCTTGTATATAGTGTGCCAAATTGATTAGCTTAGGAATTATTAGCGTTCTTGTTAGACAATATCATTAGAATCTTTTCATCGTTTTAGGAAAAACAAAAAACAATGATCATATTTTTTTGTTCAGAGGGTTGATTGATTGATTGTTTTTATGGCTTATCAACCCTTTGTTTTTTGGGGGTGGGGTGGGGAATAATGATTTATCCAGATACAAGTATTTAACCCATGGCTGGCTGGGGAAGAAGAGATAGGATTCATACCTTTCTCTAGGGTATTTTACATTTAAGTAAATTTAATGAACTTGTCTGGAATTCAAACTTAACTCTCTGATTTCTCATTCTAAGCCATTTATTCAGAGCACCACCCATGCATCCCGTTCAGAGGGAAAACGGCATGAAGAATTTCTGGAATGAAAGTTACCAAAATAAAAAAAATAAATCAAATGCTTAGTGCAAATAATGATAAAATAGTAAAAAAAGATTTATTGAGAATTTATTCAGAGGAAAAAGAAGATCGTCACCATTTTCCTTTCTTTTTGCCTGAAAATAAAATAAAAATAAAAATAAATAAATGAATGATGAAATAATTGGCATTAAGAAAATTTCATAAAAGTTTGTAGCATTTCTGATACACCTCCAGATAAACTTTTGCTTGAAAGTTGTCGTCAAACTGCATTTTTTCCAAATCAAGTCACTAATATTAAATTTAGATTTCAACTCCCAGATTTTGATCAAGGAAAGTTTCCTAAAATTTTTTCCAAGTCAAACATCCAAATTCATAGAAAGGGTCCAGAAATTTTATTCCAATAATATACGGTACTTTTAGCATTTTGTTAATCTCATTTTTATGCAATGGTACAAAAAACTATTTAAACAATAAAACCATTAACCAATCTATTGTTTGTTCTGTGGTGTTTAGTAGTAAAACTACCATTTCCATACTTCTTGCAAGAATTCATCTCTTATAAAAGAAAGATGAAACACTGAATCTACAACATGCTGTGCATTTAGGAAGGAATAATTATTTCAAAGTGTTCCTATTTCTGATATTTTAGAATTAATTCTGGATTATATATTTTAAACAATTTTTTCTTTTTTTTTTAATCATTTCACCACAGGCAAGGCAATAAAGTCACTAAGATGCAAGTGGATTACTGAGTGTGAGAGAACATGAGAAAAATAAAAAATAATTATTAATAGCACAAAACTTAAGTATAGTATGAAGTAGAGGTATTGAAGATTACTAACAAAGATTTAAAAATATCTTTTTCTTTTTGGAGAGTAATTTTAAATGCATCTCTGCTTCTATACGCAATATCTTTGTTATTTTACAAAGAAATTTCTAAATGTTTATTTTTTTTTTTAAATATATACTTACCTTTTTTCTTTCCTTTTCCCTTAAATAAAAAAAGAAAAAAAAATTATTTTTGAGTAAAATTAAAAAAAACAACCAAAAAAGTCCTAAGTACATAATTTTATACTTCCTTTTGCTTCAAATAAATTTCATCGGCTATATTTATACAAGAGATGTCTGTAAAGGGTGGTAGAAACACCTATTGGTAAAAACACATACTAAATCAACATACTTATTGCTATACCAAGAAGTCATCAACCCACATACCTTTCCCAATATACATGAGATTTTTACCTCAATCATAGAATTTACCACAACACTAATAGTGTACATCTAACCAGCAATGAACATGTTCTGACACCACTGATTCCCACAAGACCAATTTACAGCCACACCTTTTCTGTGTCTTCTTCCCATTATCATCTTTAGAAACTAAATACAGGGACAGTACCAGACAGACATAAAAAGTGAATGCAGAATGGTGGATTTGAATCCATATTTGATTCCAAATCAAGACATTATCTATGTGCTACCAGCACTTCTAGGTTTTGTTTATTTTGTTTTATGGCATATCAACACCTCAATGGGTTATTCAATGCCGACAACATTTTTTTTATTGCTGTCTAATATTTTGTTTTGTCAAAAATCTGTTTCTGGTAATATTTTTTCTTCAAAATTGTATTGCTGGTAATAATTATTTTCGAAAAAGTATTGTTGGTAATAGTTAACTATTTGCCCATAGCTGGGACCCTAACAGGTGCTACAACCCTGGGTCAGGCTGAACCTGGGAACACCAGCAATTAAGAGGTGGTTCCATGCTCCTCAAAACCCCCTGATCAGAGGCCTTGCTGCTGGATGTAGTTTATCGTCTTACCCAGGACACGGATGTAGTTTAATGTCTTACCCAGGACAACAGCACTTCTAGGGTACCTTTTCAACAGATTTGTCATCTAGACACTTGTCCTATTGGTGCACAAGTAAATAAACCCTCTTTGGTAAATGTAACATCAAGCAATTGGAGCTACCCTTGCATCTCTGCAACAACAGTGTTATCTGTGCAGAACTGCTTCCCAGATAATTGTTTTAATTGAGAGGTTCAGACTGATAGAACAAAGTCAGCAAAATGTGGTAAAACATCTCAACCATATTGTGGGAACCTTCCCTCTCTTGTCAGGGTGGCCATGTATTTAGTAGTATTTCCATGCAGCCAAATGATACCCTCATAGAAACAGAATAGACATTTTTTATTTTTTTTGGCAAATAGCTTCCCATGCTGAATGAAGTCCATCAGCAGCAAAACTTTTAGATCCCAGAACACAGGTGTTATTTATTTCTCCACTGAATGCTGAACATTGATCATTTTTTTTGTAACCTTCAGAATATGAGTTTGGGGGTGCAGGTAGGGAAATATCTGTAAGCATTGTAGCTTAGACCACATAACATATTTGTTCGCAGGGAGGAGCTTCTTGCAGTTGAACACTTGTGGTTTAATACAGGAAAAACAATTCTTCAGCCAGATCGTTACCCATGAAACCCCCCCCCCCAAAAAAAAACCCATGAGACAAAATTGTAGTAGTCAGCAAGTTTTATTCAGTTGTTAACTTTTGGTAAAAGGGCTGACCATAAGCGTGCAAGGAACAATGAGGTGAGGTGGCAAATGCTTTAACCAGCGTGTACCTTGTTTTGACATGGTAGGCAAGTAGTCCTCTGGTTTAGGCAGCTAAGGACCACTATCTTATAGCAAAGAAGCCTTTTTTTTTTGTTCTGTCAGCTTTTGTCTAAAAAGAATTATTCATCAAGAACTCATGGCCTGGCTCCACTCAGCTGAGCTTCTTTGTCAAAACAAAACACAATCTTCCTCAGTGTATTTCCCTCTGTCTGGTACCATGACAGAAGCAATTTTTCTTTAAAAGAAAAAGAACAAATCCATATTTTGCAGTTTGCCTGGTTTCAAATAATTGTTCAACATTGTATTTTTGGTTTTCCAATGAAGAAATAAAACTTTTTTTTGTCAAATTGTCAGACAGTAACAAATCTCTTGAAGATAGCAATGTCCATTTTTCACAAAAAGAATTTAATTCTCAATCAAAGAAGAAAGAAAAGCTAAATTAAATGTCAAACATTTAACCAATAACAGAATAACAATTACAGAAGTGAAAAGCTTGAAATATTGTTACTTTGTGGATGAAAACAAAATGCGCTTTTATTCTACGAAGCTACTGACATCTGAATATAGATGGCAGTCACAATAAAAATTATTTATTTTTTATCAATTCAATGAATTGAGATGATGGTTTCTAGAACATAGTTTGAATAAAATATAACTGAGATGATCAGGAAATCTATCATGGTTTACATTTTATATTTAAGGAATTTTATAACTAAGGAATTATTCATATTATTCCAATATTTATGTTATTTTAGTGGACACACATGTTTGAGTAGAAGCCCTGTTTTTTAAATGGTGAAATCAAGCAACATTGAACCTGGTCAGTACCTGTATGGGTGAGAATACCAGGTGCTATAAGCTCCCATGTGTGGAGGTGTGTGTCTGTGTGTGTGTGTGTGTGTGTGTGTGTGTGTGTTTATAATGGACAGTGGATCAGAATGAGAAATTGGAGATCTGAGTTCTAATTCCAGTCAAGTTGTTACATTCCCTTATGCAAAAATGCCCTTGGGAAAGGGAAGAGTCTATGTGGGTGTTGTGAAGTAAAGAGCACCCCACCCCCTCCGGTGATTTTATGAACTTGTTATCCAATATTATAAAGAGTTCTCCTTGGTATGAGGTCATTCATAGTAGTCAAATTGGAGTCAGTTTTCATACTAACTTTACAGGCATTATGGCAACAGCCTAAGCATTATGTGTACTTTAATGAATTACATTATACCATATACAAGTGTGTGTGTGTGTGTGTGTTATGACAGTAAATGTACAATAGGAAGTTATAATAATGGGCAACCGGTCTATGACAGAATGTGATGAGAACCTTCTGCAAGAATTCTTCTGTTAACATAGTCATGAACTGAGAAGTAACATAATCACTCAAGCATGCAGCCCACATGACATGTACAGATGGGATTTAAGTCTACTGGCTTACACATTAGAGAGACTGAATAAAAAAAAAAGTTTGTGTTCTCTGACAGGATTTGAATCTACATTCCTCTTTGTAGGTGAAACCATCATTTGATCTGCTTGGCCACAAAGAGCAAGGTTCAAATTTTCTATCTACAAAATGATAATGGCAGTCAAATCTAGTGTTGGTCTTACAATTGAGCTTGATTTCCTTGAGTGCTCAAAGAAATATGGCCTTGTACCAATGCTATCCTAATTCTATAAATATTAAAAAAGCATCTATAGTATAGTGACGGTTAATCTTCAAAGCTATTCTTAGTGAGTATTCTTTGCTGAGTGCCCAATGAAGGTTGATTCATGTACCAAACTAGATATTTTTATCCAACATGTTAAAACCAGGAAAACACCAGATAACCTTGCTTGTATACAAGTCTGAATGGCCATCTATTTATAGTGTCAGCTTCTGTGTTTGTTAAAAATTTTAAAGTGTTTTTTGTCATTAAGCATGAGAGATTATTTTTTCTCTTTCACATTTAAATGATGACAAAGAAAAGTTCTTATAACAAAAAAGAGATTTTTGTTTGTGAGAACAGAAAACAAATCATTTCAAGAAAAGTAATTCTTTTCTTAATAATAAAAAGAAAGGAGATACATGCAGGAGGAAGATGAGAGATGAAAGACAAGCACTGTATCTTTGTCTAGATTTTATAAACACATAAAAAATAGCACAAGATGCATGTGCACATACACAATTTTCTGTCTCCTACTAATGCTGGAATTAAGCTAAACTGTTAATATAAATAAAAACATTTTAACATGTCTAAGTGCCATATTCTTTCAGGTTGTAGGTGATTATAGCTCTCCACATCTTCCTTTTATTTTATATCCATAAACTAACTGAAGTTATGGGAATGTGGGTGTGGGGCGGACCACACTGTAACTGATATGTATGATAAGGCAGGATAACTAACAGAAAAAAAATGATTTTGTATTTAAAAAGAAAAAGAATAAAGTGGCTTACCTTTTTTTGTGTAAATTTTCCTTTCTTTTTCTTAGGCTGACCCTGGAAATAAACAGTAAATTTACAAAGGATATTTACGAAAGTAAATTTGATATCATAATTAATCTAGTTTTCATTTTGGTTCAAAACCTGAAAAATCATTTCTAAGGATTTTTCTTAAATCTTATATAATCAAATGAGAAATCTAAACAATTTTAAGGAAGAAGACAACCATTCTAATATTGGGCGAGGTGACAAAATTTGGAAGAGGCAGACAACCATTCTAAGATGATGGTCTGCCATTTATTGCATAATGTGATAAAATACTTCACGTTAAAACTTTAGACAATATTATGTGAAAATCCTCTGAAAAATAGAATTTGTTCCCAGTTTTTACTTTGTTTTATTTTCATAAATACGTGTCCCAATCTGATAATTTTGTGAATGTCAATTTACTTGTAGGAAAAGTTTTCTTTTAATTAAAGAAAGAAAAAGAAAAGAAAAAAGTGGGAAGCAAAATTGAAATCCAAATTGAAGTGCAAAGAAATAGCAAGAATGGCCATCTTTAATAAATTGGGTTTGCATAAGAAAAGAAATAACACAATAAATGATGTGTGCTTATGATAGGAAAAAAAAAAATACTTCCAAGACAGAATGAACATATTGAGGAAATGTTCTACACCAAAAGGGGCTGGGAACTGACAATACACACAGAAAAAAAAATGGATAGACCTGAATGGAAGATAAGGTAAGATTGGCACCAGCCAAGGTAAACAGGAACAAAGCAGCAGATGGAGGATTGTAATAGAGACGTTGGCAGCCTTAGCCGATATTGGCATAGACAAGATCATAGAAATAATAGATGAAATAGACAATAGTGGGCAAACATGTTGGAAAACTTTAGTAAATCCATCTTCATAGCACTGCCTAAGAAGCCAGGTGTAAATCAATGTGTGTTCCATTGGCTAATCAGCTTAATGAGCCTCAATTGAGCTTATAATCTGGATTCTGATAAAGAAAGCATGTAGCAGAATTGGATCAGAAATAGGACAACAGTGTGTGGGGTTGGGTTAAATATACTGGAACAGGAAATGTGACATTTATGATCAGAATGGAACCAGAGAAAGCAATATAAATGCAGAAAGAAGTATACTCAGATTTCAGAGTGCTTAAAACATTTGATAAGATACAACACAAACAACTATTTGAACTGCTCGGTAAACATTATTTATTTGGTAAAGATATTAGAATAATCCAGAATATTTACTGGGAGCAAACTGCTGGCATATGGATAGAAAATATACAAAAATAGAAAAGGGTGTTTCTCACTGGGTTTATTGAACTTTCACAGTGAGGCAATCCTAAGAGAAGTAGAAGCCCTAACAGGATTTATTATTGGTGGCTACAATCTTAACAATATAAGATATACAAATGAAACCTTTTGTGATTAATTGGGAAAAAAAAAACTAATCTAGTTGTCTTCATGTTGCCTGTCTGCCCACTTTACAGTGTTAATGCTGTCAACTTTAGCTCAGGTCTAAAATAAGTCATCTTTACAACAGTAGGATACTTGTCAATGTACCTGTGATGAAAATGTTTAGTTTGGCTTGCTGAATTTGTAAACAACAAAATGAACCACTCTGTGCAATGTTCCATGACAAAGATTGAAAAACAATTTGTAAGGAGGGTCCTACTGAGTTATACAGTTGGTGAAGAGAAATTGTTTATACTGGCCACAGAAATTTCATTTCTTGAAAATAACTTAACATAGCAGCCAATATCAGTACATAACCCCAGCCAGAAAGTTGACAAGAAAGTGCACACCTTCAGAACAGCAAAACAAAAATTGGTATTACTTTTATTCCTATTCTTCATTCCATCCTTTCTTTGAATGTGTCATCTCCAAAGAACTTATATGTCATTACACCCTTAGCATGAATGGCATTTGGAATTGCCAGCGATGATGGTTTCTAGAAAAGAGGAACTCCAATACCAGATTTAGCTAATTTTATAATGATGCAAATCCTGCACATGGAAGTGAAACCAGTATCAAAGTCATTCTGTGGTTAAAGTGTGTCTACTCTAAAACACTTGCTTCAATAAGATATCAGATCTAAGAGAGTCTGGATTGGATGCCAAGTTAGCCTTAGGTCCCGACTGCAGATGAGCACTATTTATGAGGAGGCAGTTCTCTACCTAGAAGCAGCCTCAAAATTGTCCAAGCAAAGTTCTGCGCATTTGTAATGTCAATGGACACCCTCCTGAACATTTTTTGTCCAAGCACGTTTATTTGCTAGAGTCAGACAAAAAGTATCAAAGTCCCAGATCCAAATCAAGATGAATGGAAGCTGACAAAGAAGATTGTAAATTTCTGTTTGAATTTCAGGGATGAGGAGTCATCATCATCATTTACACTATTTATACAGGGTGCGCGATGGGTAAATTGTCGACATTATATAATTCTAATTTCGAGCATGTGCATTGTTTTTGATATTGTCAACTGCACAGTATAGTAGGGTCAGCTGGGCACTGTCTGTAAGAAAAAGAGCACCATGATGCAATTCACTGCCAGAAATTTAGAAACTGCATGCTGTACTACTTGGGACTCATGTCAGAAGCTCCAATATGAGCATTTTAGAGTCTTTGGGTGTCAATCTGTGGGCAGTGCAGGGGATTTGGAAAGAGTTGGATGAGTGTAATGCTGATTACGAAGGTACGACAGCTTGGAAAACTCCCACTGATAAGAAAAGAGACCGTCCAGAAGAGTTGCAGGAGATTCTGAAGTCATCTGGAGGCTGTGGTTGAAGCCAATGGTAATTTTATTGAATAGATTTACTCCTTAGTATTTCAAGATATGTGTAATTTTGTTAAATATATCTGTTAAAATGAGATGTCAGTGTTCTTTTCATTTTGCATAATTTGGACAACAATTTATCCATTGCACCCTGTATATTCGGGCTATTGTCCTTATCTTTGTTATCACATTTCAGATGTCGTGCTCTCTGGCTTTCCTCAGGAGTATACTGATCCAGAGAACCTACAGAGAATTCTGAAAAAAGATAAGGACAATCGTCTGAATATAAATAGTATAAATAAAATTGTAATTATCAAGTGTCACAAGGTGATCACTCACACAGAAAAAGATTAGTGAAGAATGATTATAAACATACACACTGTCTTGTCATAAGGGATTAAAAAGGTAAACAAGTTTAAATGATAAGACACGAACATATCATCTCCATCTCATCATAAGACCAGAACTTGGCAGCTGATCTCTCCTCTGACATAAATCTAGCAGCTTAGTGAGGAAAGAAACTGTCTGATCCCATTCAATGCATTAAGGATCAAGCTAGTGACCTTCCACCATCACCAATCAGGCCCAGAACTTTGACCAGTTGAGGCCCAGTGTCTTTGTTGTACAGTTACTTTTCGCAGTGGAAACTGTATTTGGACTAAATTCGGTCCTAAATAGGTTCAATGTACAAAAACGTTAGGAACTTGTTATAATAAGTATTACGCAGAGTAATCTAGTTGTGGTAGCTAACTACTTTCGTATTCGACCCCCAGCCGACCTTCACTGACTCCTACTTATATTAGGTGGGAGAGTCTATTATCTATAGACTAGGTGTGTTTCACCAAAACAGTCTTGAGCACCTATTGGGACTTAAACACAACCCAGACCTAAAACTGATCCCCATACTGCTTCAGAAAGTACCTTATTCCTCCTGTTATCCTCTGCAAGCAGCTTCTTCCCACAAACCACTGCCTTGTAGAACTGACTCCCAAGAGGCTGTTATCATCTGCACATATGCAGATAAGCTGTGCCTCTAACTCTTTAACCCTCTAACTTGAGTGGCACCAGGTCTTTGTAGAGGGTGACCACCAGTGTAAAAGAAAAAAAAAAGCATAGGTAAACAAGTTTAAATAATAAAACAAGAACATACCATTTCCATCTCATCATAAAGTGCACTGATGTTTTCAAAATGAGCCAATTTGCCAATGGAAGCCATAGTAGACATGGCTTTGGAAGTTGCCTGCAAAAGATTTTTAAAATATTTAATACAAGTTCAGTGATTTGTACAAGAAAGTGATGATTACTCTGTGTCTCAAATGCAATGGATGCTCCAACTAGTTGATAAAGAGGAGCAGTTTTATTATAAAAAAAAACCCCCAAAAAACAACCACTTTATTTTCATTGCTATAGAGAGGCAAATGGATTAAACAAACTAGATTTCTTGTTATTCTGAACCCCTCCCCACCAAAAAAAACAAAAAACAACAAAACCTAAGAGATGTTTTATGGCTAACAATCAAGGAGAAATGCTAGCCAATGTCAACAAGTAGCCTCCCCTTTATATTCAGAGCATATACAGCAGTGGTTCTCAAACTTTTTGAAGTTAGGCCGGACTTGAAATCCTACACATAATTGTAGGCGCACTATATGCAAATTTTGGAAAAAAATGTTATAATGAAGTCAAATATTGCAGAAAAGAAATAATGCAATAAAAAAAGAAAAAAATAGAATGAAACATAACTTAAGTTTATTCATTCTTGTGTTTATGAGAAACATGAGCCTGATGAGTCTTAGCGATTTCTTCAATGTTTGGGCATATATTTGATAGTCAAACTCTCATTTCCTCCTCAATACATTGAAGAGTTCCTCTCTTTTTGCACTTAATTGTGGTGAGAGCAGAAAAGCCTAAATCGCATAAATATGAACGAGATGGGTAAAGCAATATAATAAAGTAAATATATTTATTCCTTATATCTGGACACATTTCTCTGGAATGTCAGGACACACCTAGACATCTTTCAGGGTGCACCAGTGCATCCAGGTGCCCCATTTGAGAACCACTGATATACAGGGTGTCCCAGAATTAACTATTTCAGTGAAATTGGACATTGTTTTTTAAAAAACTCATTTCTGTTCATCATGTTTAATATATGTTAGACATATATAAATTTCTGATTTTGTTTATAACTTTATAATATTTTTTCTCATTTTATTTTCATTCCCTCTCAGAATCCTGTTAATAATGAACACACAAGAATGCATTTATGTTAACCCCTAATCCCTGGGTTTCTTTGCATGGGGTTTCATAAAAACAAAGGTTTATCACCAAAAGATCAATAGTTTAACTGAGATTAAAGAACACATTCAATAAGGAAGCTTCAAAATGTGTTTCCCAACGCTATGGATAGATTTGAAATTTGCAGGGATACAGATGGAGCAGATGTTGAAAATTTTCAATAAAGTTTTGATGTAAGATTTATAAATTTATTTGATTTGTATCATAATTATGTAATAAATATAAGCTTTTAAAATATTTACCCAATTTCACCGAAAAGAGATAATTCTGGGACACCTCCTGTATACAAAGACCCCACCCCCTGACCAGCAGATGCTTGAAATCACTGACAGTTCTGAACTAAATACTACTTTTATTCTTTACATATAAAGGGTGCTAAAAATGTCTGAGACCAAAACAATTCCCAGAATCTCAGAGGAAGTTCTTGATCAAGCCAAGAGATTTTTTAGAACATCTTCATACTGACCTATGCTAAAATTTAATTGATAACAAACACTTTAGGATAGGATTAGATTTTGTTCCTTATTAAGTTGATAACTTTCACCTTTTCTATTAAAGAAGGTCACCCTTTATGGTTTCTCTTTGGCACATCCTGATTGTCAGTATCGCTTATTGCGCCTTTGGGCAATAGTCCTTAATATTAATATTTCCTTAAAGACGTATGAAATGATTTTCAGACTAATGCGGACCTCAGAAAATGTAGAAAAGAGAGAATTACTGCAAATTTGAAATAGCTGAAATGTCTTTTCATTATAACTTGATTTTCTTTATAAATATTTCTAGGACTGACATAAATATCTGAAAATGTGAACAAAGAGGAATTACTTCATATAATCTTGCTGGCCACTTGTATTTGAGGATCTAAGGATCTTGAGAGTGGCTAGCCAGTCCCTATTGCAAATGCTTGCTCAATTGTGTTTTTTCAACACTCACAAAACCCACTTGTGGTCTATACTGCAACGATGCTGAACAGACCTTAGTTATAGTTTTGGGAAAGAGCTTAACAAGGCCAGCACGCTCAAACTCTTGGTCACAATACATTCCATTGTGAGAGTGATTTTTAAAAACACACATGAACGTGCTCTGTTATAGTGGTTTTAGAATTTTTGAATTTATCAGTTATTCAATGAAACACACACACACATTATATATATATATATATATATATATATATACACACACATACACAAACAAACAAACAATTCTCTCCTACCATACACCTTACATTATTTAAATCGTGAAAGATAAAAAAATAGAGAGATGCTCCCATGAATTCTAGTTGTACACGTGGCATGTGAGAGCTTGGAATGAACGCCCCTCTTTAAAAAAAAAACAAAACAACATAATTTTCAATGTAAAAGTCAAAATGTGAGGAAAAAGTAACAGTCGAAAATCCTTGAAAATATCTATAGAAGTGGCCGAAAGTGCTTGTGACTATAAAAATTATGGCCAATTTTTATATTTCTTAACTTCTACAAAACGGAAATATGTTAGAATGCTGGAAAAGCTTAATAAAAAATTAATTCAATCTTCTTTGTCGGTCGTATTCAATGAAAGATATTTGAAAGAAAGGATGCTGCCAAAATATATATATATATATATATATATATATATATATATATATATATATATATATAATTCATTGTTACGTATCAGATTCTTACCTTTTCTTTTTTTGTAATTGGAAGCCTGACAAAATTATCTTCTTCATAACTGAAAAAAAAAAGAAAAGTTATTTCAAGAAGTAAGAGACATCTTCAGAATTATGGAAGATGCATTTCATGGTATTTGTCTAAAGAAAAATTTCCTCTCCATATTTTGTGATTAAGATTTACTCCTGATTTGCAATGAACCCTTAAAATTATGGAAATAAAATCTGTAAAGCAGTGAATAGACAGCATGGAAATTATTGGAAATGATGCACTTTTGGTAAGGCTTGAACTTGTATCCTTTTTGCTTCAGAAAGCCTATTTTTTCTATGACTTTACCACTTGAGTTATGAGAGTCCTACAGCTGGTAAATCAAATCTAAGTTTTTAAATTCATTCTTCATTCCCTTCACACCAATATTATTGCAATTGATGTACATTAATAGTGTAGACGTATGTTGGCATAATGGATAGTTGCTATGAACGAGGAATCAGAGAACCAAATTCATTACATTCACATATGCACATGTACCCTTAGGGAACATTTGAATTCATCTTTTCTCTCCCCAGCTACAGGTAAATAGTAGTGATAAGACGATTAATCGGAATCAAGAATTGGAAATATCAGAACTTTTGGGGGTATCGAAATCAGCATTGGAATATTTTGAACCTAATCTCCAATTCCAAAAATGATTCTTTGGATTTTTTTTGTTTAAAACTTAATTTTCCATTCCTTGTACTAATGATAAAAGTTATAAATATTTATTGATTTTAAACTATCAATAAATCTAAAATCTATAGATCATAACAACTCCTAAGTATAAAGTAAATTTATTTTACTTGTATGAAAAAAAAAAAAAAGCAATGTGCAACAAGTTTCTACTAAATTCTCAAACTTTCCATAAAGTTCACCAGTTGAAACTGTTTCAGTTCAAAATTAATTTTTTATTAATTTCTTTTTAAACATAATTTACATGTTTAATATTATAAATTATTAATTTAATAATTATAATCAAAACACAAAGTGAATTCATTTTTAATTTATAAAAAAAGAGAAAAAAAATAAATGTTTGGAATTCCTGCCAATGTCAGATTTGATTTTTTCCTATAAAAAATTGACCTTGTGTCGCAAATTGTCCTCGTGGTGAGACAGTTAAATTACAACATTTTGTTTTCATAATAGTTTTAATCCATAAAATCATTCTTTAGTCTCGGTTATTGAAAAGATTAATGTTTGTTTATTTTTGTTTTATTGAAAAGATTAATTTTTGTTTTTGTATGCTATGTAAACAAAAAATAAATTTTCTTTTCAATCGAGACTTAAAAAAGTATAAAGGTATGGCAAAGTGGATAAAGGCATTAGTTAGATCCAGTGACAGGACCCAAAGAGTGCGAGTTCAATACCCGGTTAAGGCAGTGGAGAACTTGGAGAGGGGAATTAACAGGAGATAACTGACAACTGACATCCATTAGACATGGCACATGGAACTAGAACAGTCTACCCCAGTGAGCGAAATAAACGGTTCAGTTCAACATTCCAACCACCTGAAGAAGGTCGGAGTGTACAACGGCCGAAATGTTGTAATAAATATGGCAACAAAGATGAGGACAATAGTCCGAATAATGTAAATAGTGAAAAAAAATGTGTGAGTTATTTTTCCCATTTCACTGAAACACTGTCCTAATTGGGTTTAGTTAGGATTAACTTTGCAGAGAGAGAAAAAAAAATATGCCTAGAATTTCTCAGAATTTCATGTACTTACTCTATTCTTTCCATTGTGGCTGAAGTGTCTTTCAAGTGAAGCAAATTCTGGCTTTTCTGAAATTAAAAATTAACAGATTTTAGTTTTCATCTGAACATCTGCAACTTTGTCTTGAATTTTCACTGCCAAATTTGTAATCCCTTATCAAGTTCGATGGATTTTGAAAATTACTCACAAAGATTTTCAAACGAGATGAAAGCTTCCAAGAGATAGCAAATAGTTTTTTTAAAGTTTGAAAGTGATTTATGTTAAATGAAATAGTTGGCATGTTCGAACTAAGAATCTGTAACGAAAGTGGAGAAAGATGGGGTCCAACGGTGCAGAGAAAATAAGCAACACCTGGTTTCAAGAATATCCAATATTATAAACATGGAGTAGTGAAGGAGGCATTAAAAAACCGGGCTGACTATATCATTGTCGTCATTGGCAGAACTTGTTGTTGAGTATTGGGGGTACTCATCAACATTTCCTTCTGTATGAAATGCATCCTATGTTGGATCTTAAGAATGTCTGCAGTCACCACGTAGCAAGATAGGATTCAAGGGAAAGAGAACTTTGGCTCCTCTTTGTCTCTTCTATTTCTCTCTTGGGTTTTTTTTCTTTTGTTTTTTGAAAGATGTTTTTTTTTTGTGGGCTGCTCTTCTCCAATTGCTTCTTTCTGCAGTTTCCACCTCCTAATTGACCGAATTGATTTCAGTTGTCAGCAAGGTGGTTTTGAGCTGGTCCTTTAATCAACAACATGAGGCTCTACATGGTCTCTTGCCAGATACGAGCTCTGAGAGGAGGATTTGTTTGGGTTGGTGGATGTCTGGCATTTGGTGTCTGGCCCATTGAAGTTAGTGACGAGTCATGATAGTTTCTAGGCTCTCCAACTTTGTTTGGAGGAGAACTTTGTCATTCATAATCTGGTCTTGACATATGTTCTGCAGGATTTGACAAAGTTTCATTTGATCAACTCGATAACAATCAAAAAAAGATTCAGGATATAATTTTACACTCTAAAACATCCAAATGCCAATGTGAGAGTGACCACCTTCCAGTCATATACAAAAGTAGAATAAAATTATAAAAAACTAGAAAGAAAGCCAAAACAGTGTCTAAACTACAATACAAAAGTCTGTTGGATGACAAGTTACAAAGAGATGTGTACTGATAGAATGAAAAGCAAATATAATAGCTTGGGTGGGACTTGAAGCCCAAAGTGGAACATGTTAAAGGAAGATCTAGTGACATTGGCAAAAAAGAGCATCCCAGGAAAGGAAGAAAAAAAAAAGAAAGGTGTGGATGACAGATAAAAATTCTTTAGATGATAAAAAGAAACAGCAAACAATACCAAGGAATGGTACAGTAGGGCAGATGTTGATTTTTCACTATTTTTAGAAAATCAACATTGTACTTGCTGTCAAAGCTAGGGTTTGATGTGATAAGAACCGACACCAAAAACTTAATTAATAACTTTTACCAATTTTTGAGCATTCAATTTTAAAGAATGCCTGAAAAAAATGTACAGAAATACTTTATTTCCACAGGTTTTTGCTTACAAACTGACTTCAACATTTTAATATTTCAAGAATAAATCCAAATAAAAGTTGATATTTTTTGTTTTAAATGGAATGGAAAATGTATTCAAATTGAAATTCTAATTATGAATCACCACAAGTAAAATATGCATTTTTTTGCTCTATTCAATAACTAAATACTGTGTAAACAAATTGTAAAAGATTACAAAAAAGACAACTAAATGAATAAGATTTTTTAGATCATTTGATAGATCATAATTAATAAAAACAAATAGATAAATGTATATATAACACCATAATACTGCTGGGAACAAATTATAAGAGAAAATGGTTTAAATTCGCATTGTTTATTGACAATTACACTAAATCTACTACACTGTGTAACATATTACATCATAAAATAGCTAAATTGGTCAGTAAAATTTTCCTTCTAGTAAATGAGGGTCTTATTTGATGGTACAATGATTTAGTAATAATGTGCACGTGACTTGCATCTTGTCCAGATACAATTTGTAAGGCTTCAGTAAATTATAAATTTTATAAGGCTATGTTATAAGGCTGTCACTGATCACTGGAATGAAATTTCAACAGTCCAATTTTGATCCTAAACTTAATCTTTAAACTCAATTTTTTTGAAAAACAAAACAAAAAAAAACAAACACTTTGTGCCATTTTTTATCATGTCAAACCCCAACTTTCAAATTGAGTGCAATACCATGCTTCCAAAATCAACCCCTGCCCTAATAGTACAGAATACTGTAGAAATTAACTGTAAAAATTGATAGTTTCAAATAAAAAAAAAATTTTAAACCAGGAAACAGCTAATTGTGAACGTTTACCAAAATCAAAACAAATTGAATAGTTTAAAACTTTATTATTTGTACTATTTACATACAGCCTATTGTCTCCATCCTTGTTGTTATCACAAAGTTTCAAGCTGTTGTGCCCCTGGCCTTCATCAGGTTTATTTCAATCCAAGTAATCTACATAAAATGGTTCACTGAATAATGTTCAACTTATTAATTAATATTCACTACTGAATTAAGTGCATACACCTTATGAAGGCTGAACAGTAGAACGGACAAAAGGTTGTGATAACTACAATAAAGATGAGGACAACTGTCCACATGTAAATAATAATAATAATGAGGATTCCTCATCCTAGAAATTTAGACAGAGAAAACTGAAAACTTGCCGCAAACTATTTATTAAAATTCAGGTAAAAAGAAATGGTGTACCATAATATTCATCATTTATAAGCTGATGAATAATAAAATGGAGTCTCTTGTAGACTTTAACGCATGAAGGACAAATAGTTTAGCTCTTAGGACTGAACAACTAGACTTTCCAGACATGATTTCCTTGCCCTAAGATTATCACTGATGATCTTTTCTAAGATTCACAACTGGATTGAGAGTTGAACTCTTTGGGTAGACCATACCATAACATCAATATTATCACATTCCAAGAATTTTCTTACCATTTTTGACAAAAAAATATGGGCCAAGATGGGAGATGCTCTTAGAGAAGGAACAAGCTGCTGTGAAATAACATCATTATGCACTGTAGCATTTACTTTGCCTTGTAACTAAATGCGTAAGTCAACACCAGTAAGAGAAACATCTCTCATATCAATACACAACTCACAGAAAGGATGGTGATTGTGGTTTATTGGGGAGACATAAGACTCTTGTTTGCAGTCTCAAAAGTAAATCCTTACATTTGAACTACATTAAAATCAAAAAAAAAAAAAAAACACCAGATTGCGCAATAAACTGCTTTAAAATGGCTCATGAATGTACTTTGTAAAATCTTACCAATACCAGTGTTAATTGGCAAACTTCAAGGAAGAGAAAACTTTAAATACAAATAGAAAAGGAGAGAAGGGAAAGTTGGACAAGTTTGAGAACTGTGATGAGTGACCATTTTTCCTAAAGTGAAGAGGAATCTAAAAACAAAACTACTTGGGGAAAAGCCCATTAGAGGCATTAGTGTATGTTGTCACATATTGGTTACTTAGTGGAATGCTGAACATCAATAAAGTTTGGCATTGAAGAATCCTGAATAGATTTGATTTCTAGTTCTCCCCATAAGCAATGGGATAAAAGGAACCGAACGCGTGTATAGCAGCAGAAAACTATCATTAACTAAAAGAAACTGGAATAGAAAAGTGAATTGGTCAAATGGACATCTAACATGGGATGCTGGAAAATGGCAAAAAGTAACTTTTGGTGATGAATGCAAAATAGAGTTCCATTCTAATACAAGAGAATATGTAAGAAGACCAGTAGGAGAAAGAAGAAACAATGCAAGATACCAACACAAAGATTAGTAGAATTTGGTGGTGGACATGTAATGGTGTGGGGTTGCATGAAAAGTGACGGTAGAAGAAAACTAGTAAAAGTTGAGAGAAATGTAAACAGTGAACACTATTAGTTTATTATGGTGTAATCGTCTGACAAACTACAAAGATGGAGAAATTTTTCAGCATGACAGTGCTCCTTGCAGCAAAAAAGGTTTATTCCACTTTTGGAAGACTGGCCAGCACAAAGTCCTAATTTCAATATAATTGAAGCATTGTGGTGGGAACTGAAGAAACAAGTGCTCCAATGACAAACAACCATGCAATCTCCAAGGGATTAATGTCAAAAAGAATAGAAAAAAGATTTCCCAATGAGAAAATCTGGACCATGTCCCATTCAATGCCATATTGAATTGAGGTAATAATTTGAGCCAAAGGCAGTAACACTAATTATCAATTTCATGCTTTGATGTTTTGTACTATTGTAATAAAATTCACATTTTGGAAAAAAAAAAAAAAAAAAAAAAAAAAAGAATTTAAAAGAGCTTAAAAGGTAAAATTCTTGTTGGTGGCCCAGTATTTTTGAGTGGCCTTATCTTAACATGACTATGCTTAAAATGCTCTATCACCTGACATGCAACATCAATGGAAATGCAGTCATTTGTTTTCTGGCCCTCAAAGATCAACAAATGTATGGAGAAAAGTATACGGCTTATCAATCATTTTGGCATAAAATTAACAAAAGCAATTAATTTTCTAAAATGGCCCAAAAGTTTTGCATGTCTCTGTATATTATTGGTTGGCATTTGTTTTTCTTGCCTTTGGTCATGAAATACATGAGAATCTTAAATAGGAGAGACTTGTGTGGAGACAGATGTAAGTCATGTAACATAGTAATAAAAGCCTGAGGACCCATTATTTGCAAAGAGACTGTGGGATCTAATAAGTAAATGTGACTACAGTCGATTATTACATTGCCATCTCAAAAAAATCTGAAAATGAATAGATTGTATCTGTTTATATTTCTGAGATGAGGTATTATGTACACTACTTACATTATTCGGACTAATGCCCTCATTTTTGTCGCCATATTTATCACAAGGACAATCGTCTGAATAATGTAAATAGTGCAAATAGATTGTTAAAATAATTTTTAGTTATAAATCAAGCTTTGTATTTTGCATCAAGTGAACACATAAGTCCATCTTGAAAATGTTTTACTTTCAGTCAAGCTTGAATGAAATATTATTAGAATGTCATTTCAAAATTCCATTGCAGGTATTTGACATTTTTTTCCTGCAATCTGATGTCAGGCAGACACAACAGACACTAAAGAGAAATAAAGTAAGAAAACTTACTCCAAGTTCTTCCGGTGCATCATCATATTCTCTTTTAAGGTCTTTCAATAATGAACTACCCAAAGCTCTTTTACGAACTCGGTTAATTAATTTTTCTTTTCGTTCTTTTGCCGTCAAATAAGCTTCTGTTGAAAAAAAAGAGAAAAATAAAAAAAAAATGAAGACACACACACAAAGCAAAATCTTAGCAGGAATTGAACTGGTAAAGAAAAGCCAGAAAACTAAAAGAAGAAAAAAAAAAAATAGAACCAGGGTTTAAAAAAATAATATACATTTTAATGGAATTTGATCCAGTAAGTATTAAAAATTACACACACAAACTTTCTGTATTATAAAGGACATACTTATGCTATTTTTTTTTTTCAGCAAGAATGTTTTCTGCCAATATCAACATTATGGTAATGACTTCACGTGTTTGTTACAGTCAATATTTCTACCTCAACTAAAAGCAGTGACAACCAAAATTTTCACAAAAAGAAGATAGGCTGCTTCCCTGTCTTTTGAACAGGAGTTGGGGTTTATCCCTCGTTTCCTGTTTAGGAAACGAGTTCCAGTTCCTTCTAAAAGGTTTTCTCATTTTCTTTCACCTTCCTTTGTGTCTTAATGACATTATCACCTTGCTTGTGATAAAATTTAAAAAAAAAAGAAAAAAGAAGCAAATGACAAATATATTTTGTTTAAAATAAAAACAATGTATTTACACAAAAATTTAATTTGTTTTAGACACTGTGATTTGTGTGTGTGTGTGTGTGTGTAAATGAGATTGTCTGCTGTGGCAGAATAACTTATTTGTTCGGCAAAAGATGATGCTAAGAGAACATAAAAAAAGAACATTTTTTAAACACTGCATCTTTTATATTGATATCACGTGACTATACGTCTAAGGGAGGTAATCACACTTTCGCAACATTTCTTTATGTTTTTGTTTGTTTTATTATTTTTATTATTGCTTGATCCCTAAAAGTTTTGGTTGCCATTGCTTTTGGTTGAGCTACAAGTGGTGACCACAACAAGTCCTTCAAAAAGCACTACTCTTTAGATCCAATAAGGTTTTTTTGAGGAAGTGGGACAAAAATGTGCCCACCATAACACCCAAACAGGATATTTGTTATATTCCGTGCTAATAGGAATATAGACTTGAAAAACAAGGTGGATAAAATAAGTAAAGGTTTATTGTAAAAAAACAGTACAATAAGAATAAAGGTAACAGTTATGCAGAAGGTCATTGCAAGTCAATCCAGCAGTGGATGCTATTATTAGAAGGTTGGTAGTTCTTGCATAAGTCTGAGTCGTACTCAACAGATCCCAACTAGACTCTGTAGTTTGTTGACTTACAGATACTTATAGGCAGTTACTACCTATAGTGTAGTCACTTGTGGGGGTGACAGGTTTTTCCGTTACATCAATATTTAAGAGACATTTTCAACACTAAAAGGTTATTAGTTGTTCTCATCTAAACTCACTAAAGTTGAATCATAAAGATTGTTACATTTAAAAGAGAGTAATTTTGTTGAAATATTACAAATTATACCAAAGATATATTCCTTGATGCTAACATTTGTAATCACACTAATTAATCAGGTTGCTGTTGACAAACAGAGCTAAAGGAAATTAGCACTCACAATCTAACAAATGTAGGGTGCAGAATTTTTCTAAAGTCAAAACAAATTTAAATATCTATACAATTACAAAATAAATAAAAGTTTGTCTACCTGTCCACTATAGACTCAGAAACAACTGGATGGATTTCAGTTAAATTCAAGTATGTAGATAGGCTATGTAAAGGTGACCTAGGTAAATCCTGATGGTCAAAGAAGATATTTCTCGTGGAAATTGAATATATTTACGCGTGGAAAAGTACAGTAGTATGGGAAGTAAATTCGCTTTTAAGAGTAAATGAATGCGTAGTTACTTCCCTTAGTTGTTTTGATGACCTATACTTGAGATTCTCTGGCTGGTAGAAATATCCAATAAAGCAGTAAGGGGGGAAAAGGAGGAGGAAAGAAAAAGCGAGTATGGTTAAGGGGAGGGAAGAAGGACAGCATTAGAACCAAGTACTGTTCTTCTCTTTTTATAAAATCTCAGAATCAAAGTTGCTTACATTTAAGGAACATTAAAATATTCTCCATGGCACTTAGTTTTTCATTGGGTAAAAGCCTGGTGTATGTTCACAAGGAAAATAAAAACATGAATTTTGTTTCCAGTGTATTTGGTTGTTTATTCAGAGATTCACTTGCACGGTCTGAAGTGGGGTGAGTAAGTGACACTTGGGACAATTTCTGCTACATCTGTCACAAACAGACTAATGGATCAGCTTTTCCCTTTTGCCAATAAAGACTCTTCAAACACCCCTTCTGCCCATCATTACATCACAACTCATTCACGAGTCATTTGAAACTATTTCAATAGGCAGCCTGGAAGTCAACAGAAATGAAACTACTTCCAATTCTGACCGTCATTGTTTATATAAAGCAGTGAGTGAAATTTTCTAATTTCCAGTCGAGTGACACTCATGTCTGAAAGTTTTCATTTATTTATCTCTTTTATTCCTTTTTGGTCAAGTGAGTGGCTGCTTTGAAGATCTTACTTCATAGACTTTACTGATGGTCATAAAAAAAGCAAAAAAAAACACCAAACACTTCAGACTCAGATAAAATCATTTACTGTCCACTTCTATATGGGTGTCCTAATTCTATTGTATTCAAAACACAGTTTTATACAAACACAGAAAGAATGGAACATACAACCCAAACCTATTGTTTTGGTGTCATGATCAGATACTCCTCTAATAGGAAGATCACTTACTGCCCCCATAAAAGGCAGTATATTCTTTGCTTTTATACAGAGAAATAAAACAACAAGATATGTCTGTTGTAATGGAAACTACTTTTGTATAAGCCATATTACCACTTTAGGAATGATGTTTTCAAAACAGACATTTGCATTTGCTGGGTAAGAACACTTTTACTGAATAAAATCCTTTTTTATCCACACCGTAGATTGAATGAAAAATAAAACATTATCTTGTGACAAAAACAACAACAATTAATCTATTATTAAGATTCTAAGAAAAAATAAAAATAAAAAAGGGTTTCTCTTCTTGAACCCTCTTCAGCAGGGAAAAAAGAAAGAACTGATTTTTATACTTGTTCCAAAACTTACCATTATGAGTGGCAGCAAGTTTTGGAGGAATATAAACATTTCGTTTTTTGTTGCCCTCCTCATCTTCACTTTCATCGGCTTTCTCTTTCAACTGGAAAAAGGAAAGTCAATAGTGACAAAGTATGCAGTGTATTTTGACAATTTAAATGGAAGACATCAAGTAATTTGACATTTTTATATATGGGGGGGGGGGGTAAAGAAAATAATTTATCTTAAAATAATGCCTATTTACTGAGATTGGTGGAAAAAAAAATGTTTTTCCAAAATTACACAAAACAATATTCCCATGTAGAAAATTATTTTTGTCTCCTTTTCCATTTTTGTGACAAAATGTTGTTTGCGGTTAAATACTGGCTGTTATCAGAATTATGTTCAAACCTTCTTAAAAAGTTCATCTGGGACTTTATGTATTGTTATCAAAATTCCATTCCAATAAGTTAATCCATGGATAGACAGGGTTAGTATCTTTTGGAAGAATGTAGTAAAAGCTTTAACATTTCATAATCCTCCCACACAAATACCAAAAATGTAAGGTATGTTCTGAATATGAACAAATTTCAAAATGTATACACAGTAATTCTCCTGATTGTAAAGCTATGTTATATAATTTTAGACATACTGTCATTTTTTAAAATTTAATTTTTGTAATTTTAGGCATAGTGTCTCATTGCAAAAATATCTGTCCCAACATTTATAAAATGTGTGTGTATATAAGTACTTTTAGTTCTCAGACAAAATGCTTCAGGGATACCTTTTTATCTTTGGGCCTTGTGTAAAATGAACATTACCGCATACTCATTCTGATATTAACATTGGACATTAAGTAGAGCATTTGTATCAAATTTCTGTAAAGAAACTAAAAACGCAACATTAAAAAAAATACAAAATTAACTTAAATTTTTATATTTTCTTGCATATAACATTTTGTCTGAGGTTTTATATTTTAGTCGCTGTGCACATTTTTTCTTCTTGAGTTTTGCTCTGAAAACAGAGGACTAATAAACTGATTTAGCTGTTTTTAATTGTCATATTTCAGTATTACCAATTTACTATAATATATATATATATATATATATATATTTAGTTTACGAAAAACTAGGTAATCCGTATGGGTAGACCCAACGAGGATAAAATCCAGAGAGCTCAATGTAAATCAGAGCTAATAATTTAAATAAAAATAAAAACTGATCACTTTAAGGTTCCATGTAATAAATTATTTCACCACGGTTTTTTCGTTTCAACCTTTGGAAGTAAAGTCTGATGATCCGCAGTCCTTTAAAAGAGCTCTGGTGGAATAATTCATTACATGGAACCTTAAAGTGGTCTGTTTTTATTTTTATTTAAAATATATATATATATATATCTCCGAATGTAATGAGAACAAAAATAATATATAAATTTTAATGTTCACAGCATTAATTCAAAAGAGGGCTCATTACCAAGAGTAGAGCAATAATAATTTATTAAAATTTTATATATAGATAAAAACAATTTACTCACTACAAAGATGCAACTTTGTTTTAGTGCATTTAATTGCACTTCCACTGGGGAAAAGCAAAATTGTTATGAACAATTATCTGAGTGAATTGTTCATAACCATTTTGGTTCTCACCATCTTTGTAGTGAGTAAATTGTTTTTATCTATATGAAAAAATTATAATTTTTATATATATATATATATGTGTGTGTGTGTGTGTGTTACCCACTCTTTTATTGTTATGAATTGCTTTTTAATGTGTCTGCTTTTATATTTTTAATAAATATGAAAAATCTTTCGACTCACCTTGGATCTCATTCTTCCTGGACGGGCTCTGTATTTCAAAGGATTGTCACCTTCTGAAATATTTTAGGATTTGAAAATTACTTTGATTGAAATAATAATTTGTGCATTTATACAAAGCCAGACTTAACCCCAGAATATTGCTAAAAATGGTCTTTTATTTCCTCTTTTTATAATCAGCTTTTCCAGAGAAACAACCTAATGTCATTTTTACAAACAATTTCAACAACAGAGAGGTTGATCCTCATGACCATGTGCCAGACTAAGTAAAAACTTTCTGTGGAGCAAGTTAATCTTGTAGAATTATGATGACAGAAACTAGTCGTTTTGTATCCCACATTTGTTGTCTTGTAGCAGACTAAGCTTATTAAAAAACCAGTAAAATTTATCATTCATTTTTTATGACCATTTTTCATGTCACTCCAGATTATTAAATCTTAAGCAATCAGCAATGAACAGAACTAAAGAGACAATCTTTGATAAGATTTGAACTCGTGTCCTGTTTTGTTGGAAGATTATCCGACAAACACATTAATAATTTGATCTCAGTAACCAAAAGGGCAGATGAAGTTCCACTCCTCATATTGCGAAATTCTTTTTTATCCAATTTTCTTCATACCATATTGTTTGTTTACCCTTAGAGCAGACAGTAATCATCATCAGCTGTTTGAATGTCTTTAACTCATTTTCATTATTAATTTTTGACACGTTTATCATTCATCTAATTATTACTGATTTACAAAGAAATTTAGGCAAAAGCCTAGAAATACCTATTCTAACATAATTTTGGGATTCTGATTTCAGATATGAAATTTGTTTTCACTCATTGCCTCTAGTTTTTGAGATATACATATATGTAAAATGTATCTATGTATATGCATTCAAAGCTGCCAGATGTGTCCTATTTAGGACATAGTTACTTTCTTTTTATTTTAAATTTTAAGAATTGTATTCTTTAAAAAAAAAAAAACATCTGGCATAATGGCTTCCTTTGGCAGCCTTCACTCGGCCCAGTAAGCAGAGTTTCATGGCAGCGAAATGAAATCCTCTTCAAATTTAAAAACCTGGTACGCATGGATCTAAGCATATATATGATCAATGTTTATGTTGTTTTCCATATTTTTGTGAGCTAATACACTGTATCTCTAAAATGGTTTCAGGCATTTCAAAATACCAAGAATGCATCAACAAGGTAAATTCATTCTGTTACATCTGTGTGGAATTCACAACAGTTGCACAGCACTAAACAATTACTCCTCTCCTGTGAACTGCTTATTTTGATTGTAAAACTTAATATCAGGGCAAATCCTGAACTCCATACATCTGTTGTAAACCCTGTTACAATAGACAAACTGAAGAGTTTCATGATAAGGAAGCAGTCTTCAACTTTACTGTGGAGAGAGCAACAAAGTCATGCAGGTGATTATTATTTAGTCTAACAAATACAACTGGTTTCAATAAACAAAAAATAAAATAAAACATCCTAAGCTTCTTTCAGCTATGAGACCTGTTCCTCTCTTAGATGATCTCCTAGTCCATACACCCACAGCACATAAAGATCCTATTCTTTTATTATATGAAAAATTACCTTCAGAGGAAAATTCTTCTGAAGACAATATACCTATTTATTCAGGATTAAGTGGACCACCCAGGAAAACCCGAATGACCTTGCCTGTGATTTGTACCTATCTAAGCAACAGTCAGAGCCCCTGGCTTAAGCAGTGGAACCTGGTCACTGTAGATGAAAAGATGATCAGTTTCAGGACATGAAACAAGGAAATCGCCTCATTCTTCAACATGGAAAACAAGTTGTGCTACTGCAGAGCTTCTTCTCTTAAATGAATCAAGAGCATGAGAAGCATTTAAGCCAGTCTGTCATGGCTTCCTTGGTAATTCCCAAGTACCAAATTACCAAGAGTGTATCGTAACTTTGTTACAGGCTTATGAAGATAGGCGATGCCAAATGTCATTCAAAATTCACTTCCTCCACTCCCATATTTAACTTCTTCCCTCCAAACCTCAGAGAAGTGAGCGGTGACCATAGAGAAAGGTTCCTCCAACTAAGATAGAAAGTAAGGAAAGTGGAACCCCAGCATAGATGTTCAAGTCATTTAGTTCTGTTAATTCTTTTTTTCTGTAATACGCCTTTGTAATAGATAAAGTAAACATTATATTTTGAATTTACATACAGTATAATAAAAATGTGATATGTAAAAGCAAAAAGACTAGAGGTGATAGAGCAAAATTGTTCAGAAATTTGAATTCACATGAAATTTAGTAAAAATACACCTATTTACATGCTTGCCTCAGAGAAATTTTTTTTCGCAAACCAGTTAATTTTTTATTGCAATACATTTTTTTTTCTCAACAAATATTAAATCAGCAGCAGACACTGAAAATAAAGAAAAAAAAACTATTAATGAGATTTGAACTTGCATCCCATACTTCTGAAGGCTTATCTGACTTACCTAGGCCTGTGATAGCAGACTGTACCACTTTGTCTATTTGATATCGTAGCTTCTGATCAATGGGTTGAATCTTCTCCCAAATCTGAAGAGAAATAATCAGCTAAATTATTTCTTTGGTGTAGTAGTGAGAGAAAATAAAATAAAACTGTCAACTTAAAGCAGCAACAAACGTCTGCAACAGATTTCTTCTGTCTCTCGACCGCAACACTTGTAGCCAAATTACAGTTCAAACGATAGTCTGTCGTAACAGTCCAACAAGTAGAAACGACAAAATTGGGTTACATGTTCAACCTTAACTTCTCACTAGCAAAAACACGTGTTCCTCTCCCTAGCTCAGAAAATAGTCTGCTTTTATAAGCGAAAAACAATGGCTTCTGTTCACCAAGAGATTTTTTCTGATTGGTCACGCCATTCAGAGGAAGGAAGAAAATTAGCATAGATTCTAGTCACTGAAGTAGATTTTTGCTAACTACTTTATGGTAATTTTTCTTCGGCAGATTGCACACAAAACACAAACTTTTTTCCGAGGTAACTGATTATCTCTTTCACTACACTCCCCCCTGTCACATAAGTGACACTCAGGGGCGGGCCTCTTTATTCTTAAGCTTCTCCGGAGTGGGGCGACTGTTGGAGGGGATTGTGTGGTATGTTCTGAAGATTCATCTTCTGAGGATTCTTCCGATCTGTCAACCTCACGTATGGAGTCTTCGCCATCTGCAGAGGTGCTAGCCCTACCCCCCCTGATGGTAATTATTCCAGTGACATGTCCCACCAGGTACCGAGTGGTACACCGGCTATGTGGAGCTTTTACCTACGCGCGATCAACAGAGTCATACGGTGCTCGTTCTTTTATCCGTTCAGTTGAACGTGTTGCGTCAATACCTCGTAGCCGGACTTTGTACCGGTAAATCATGTTGGCTGGCTCAGTTGAGGGTGATATAATGTCTCTCGGGGTAACATTGTGCCAATAAACCGCCTCCATTATGGAACACTGCTTCCTAGCAGCGATTCTTTTGATGCTCCGATGACATCGTTCGACTATGCCATTTCCTGATGGGACATACGTGCAGCGAAATCTGAGGTGTACTCCCCACAAACCCAAAAAATCTTTGAATAGTCCACTCTTTCACTACACTTGGTTTTTAGGTTGAGGCATGGGGGCTGAGAGTATGTGTAAGCAGGAGGCATGGGGGCCGAGAGTATGTGTAGTGGGAGGCATGGGGGCTGAGAGTATGCGTAAGCAGGAGGCATGGGGACCGAGAGTATGTGTAAGCGGGAGGCATGGGGGCCGAGAGTATGTGTAGCAGGAGGCATGGGAGGCTGAGAGTATGTGCAGCGGGGGGCATGTTTAATTCAAATTGTCATAATTATCTACTTCTCTTTTTTAAAAATTTGCACAAGTTTTTTTTTTTTTCTTTTTTGCTAATAAAGTAAAACAATTTAAACTTCAGTTCAATGTTACAACTGAGCAATAAACTTCTATGTGCAGTGTTCATGCAGGAGGTGGACGACCCTAACTCTTCACAACTTCCTATTGTTTGTAGCTCTTAGTGACATTTATCTTTTTACCTCCCCACCGTGTCTGTTCCACCGTCCATTCACACAAGCTCTTGTCACAGAAGGGGGTCCATTGTTTTTTTCAATCCCTTTTGCCTTTGATATGTCACATGTGAATGTCAAATTTTCCAAGAAATTTCAGCTTTCCGATTCTGTTTATGTGCTCTTTAGTTTTCATTTTCTTTAAAAATTCCCCATTGTTCATATGGAATTCTCAGCATCCTTCTGCAGAACCACATTTTTGTTACCTCCAGTTTCCTCTTCAGCTGTGAGGTAATTGCCCAGTATTCACTGCCATAGTGAATATATTGATATTATATAGCAGTTCAAAACACTTCTTTGTGTATAACGACTTCCCCAGTTTTTTAAAAATGTATTTTGCTCACCTTTTGGAATGGCATCTTGACACACTTTGCATTTCAGTGTTACTGTCCAGATTTGCTCACAAATAAGTAATAGGCATTACAAGCATTGAAGAAATTTTAATAGAAAAATCAGTCTAGCAAAAGGATCGGGGGAGGGGTTCACTTTCACTTGCTAGTAGTCAACCCCAAGAATAAATCATTTATAAATTTTACTTACAGAAAAGTCCCAAAGTACAAGCTTAGACAAACCAGTGTATTCTGGATTTGCCAAAGGGAATCCATAAACTGCTACAATCAAAAGTCTGTACTACATTTTGTTTACATTTACTGTTGAAATTCTCCTATTTTTTTGATAGCGCACACACAAAGATAGATAATATTAGTGGTCTATATATATATGTATGTGTGTGTGTGTGTGTGTATGTAAATTTCCAAGAGGATAGAATCCAGGTAGAGCTCAATGTCCAGGACAGAGTAAGGATATAATATAAAAGGCTTAAACACTAATATTCCATGGTTATAATTTATTACATTGGAATCATAATCACGATCCAATTCATCAGACCTACAAATTCAAAGAGAAAACAGAAAATATATCTCCGGGTTTAAAAAAACAAAATTTCAGTTAGAGTCTCATTGAAATTTTGTTTTTTTATACCTGGAGTTATATTTTCCGATTTCTTTTTGTAGGTCTGATGAATTGGATCGTGATTATGATTCCAATGTAATAAATTATAACCATGGAATATTAGTGTTTAAGCCTAATAAATATATATATATATATATATATATATAGCATAATGAGAAACCACGTATACTTTCTTGATATGTATATAATATGGATAAAACAACTGAAAAGTTGCAAATTAAAAGAAAAAAAATTGAATGTTTTTTTGTGAAAGTATTTATTTATATGTCTTTATATATATATTTGATATTTCAGATCGCCTCGATCTTTCCTCAGAAATTAATTAAATAACTGTATTCGGAAGTTTGTTTACAAGTAGCGTCTGTCGCGAGACGCGGATGTCACGTGATGTGGAATGCAACGGTGTTTGAATATTTCTAACGTAAATCAATGATAATATTTTAGATGTTGTTTAAAAAGGTTTTTTATTCAATTTTTTTTCTTTTAATTTGCAACTTTTCAGTTGTTTTATCCATATTATATATATATTATATATAAATATAAAATCTAAGCAGAAGTAAAATTGCTTACCGTTCTGTTTTCAACAAGTCTCTCAACAGCATAATTCTTTTCCAAGGAATTTCCTTTGACTTTTGCAAGCATTACCAGAGCCAAGTCAATGATGTAATTGAGCAAAACATTGTACTTCATGGTGAGAAAACCAATTCCCTAAATGCAAAGGAAAAGTCTTCAATGGTTGCACAAAAACACATTATCAGTTTTATTTATTAATTCATTTTTTTTTGTCTGTGCACATGAATGTATTTGGGGTTGGAGGGTTAAAATGTTCTTGGTCTGACCCACTTCCTAAAATCTGATCAAATATTAGAATTTATTTCAGAATTTCCTCTTTGTCAGGATATGAGCTTTTCAGCACATGTTTACATACATATTTGTAATGTTTTGGGGTTTGTCTATATTTCTGAGATGAGGTATTATGTACAGTATTTACATTAGTCGGTCTATTGTGACAAATATGGCGACAAAGATGAGGACAATGTAAATATTGTAATGTTTTGTTTAGTATGCTTCATTTTTTTAGGTTTTTTTTTTTATACTCAATGCCTCTAGTATTTGTAACCATAAAAAATATGAAAAAGATATATATATATATATATATATATATATATATATATATATATATATATATATATATATATATAAGACTGGGTCTTAAAAAAGAACATTTTAAAAGTATATATAAATATATTCAAAAATATATAAAACAAAGAGTGAGGAAATCCCAAAAAATAAAATAAAATTATTCACTGTAAAGTGGTAGTTTGAAAAAAAATTAAACAACAAAAAAGAGGATAACTGCTTATCACATGTCACTCTTCAGAACTCAAAAAATATGTGTACAGTGACCAAATAAAGGTGAGAAAAAACAAAATATACCAGAAAATCAGCAATATAAATGCCAGATATATTACATTAAGACCTATCAGCCATTCCAGCTGCTTACAGAGGGAAGGTGCTGCTTAGACTTAATGGTCTCAAAATGTCCTTTTTTTTTTTCAAGCTATAACATTTTTTTTAACACCTACAGATTTTAAAATATATATGCAGGTAAGATTGGAATGAATAGGTATTTTGACATGTTTTTTTTGTGTAATACCCTTATATATATATATATATATATATATATATATATATATATATATATATATATATATATATACACACACATTAATGACAATTGGAAAAAAAACATTCATGAAAGTATGTTTCTAAAAATATCCAAGAACACATTTCGACCATTTTGGCCTTGATGATGAAATAGTGAACAGTGTGTATGTCATGGGCAACGCCAGATTTTAAAATTTCAACATCTAAATTCACTTAAAAGCTACATGTCAAGCTACAAACTTATTGATGCTCTCTCACACTGACAAAAAATTGCAACATCTTAAAGGGCAATAGCAATTTTGACCTGGGAGAGAGAGTATGTAAAAGTGGGGAGGTGGGGGTAGTAGATATTCTAATAAAATTTCCTAAGTCATTGGCCATCTTATACTGGTGCACGATCGGTGCTGAGATTAAAAAAATGTGCAGGTTGTGATCAGTTTCAGCGTGCAGAAGGAGTCCAGTCGGTGTCATGGAGCAGATATGCTTGCTTCGCTCATTTAAGGAGGGGCTCAGGCTGCTAAATGAATTACAGAGAAAAGTCTTGTAAATTGACTGAGTTAATCTTTCTTTTAGTCAAACCAAAATTTAATCACATTTACTATTTTGATTGCTATTTATAGATTCTACCAATACAAGTCTTGCAATCTGGTCTTTCAATTTGGACAAAAATTTGATTTTTTTTTTTAATCATTTCATCTCAAACAAGGCAATAAAAGCCACTAAGATGCAAGAAGTTATTGAGGGTGAAAGAAACTGAGAGAACAAAATTGGAGAGAGAGAGGATGATAAAAGAACAGGATTCAAGGAGATGGAAGATGACAATAATGCATTTAAATTTTTAAAGATCGTAGCTGACAGAAAAACAATAATCTGGCAGAGAGTTTCACAAGCAAGAAGTGCGAGAGAAGAAACTCTTCTTATTTACTATATATATTTTGATTCTATTAATCCATGGTATTCAAGACATGGTAGGTGTATAATAAGTGAATTAGAAGTGTTTCATTATGATGTGCTTTGTATGAATTATGTGATCTAAATAGTTCCTGACACCCGATAATCTTTGACAAAATTTATTTAGATCAGGAAAGATTGAACTATAATACTTATGGGCTCTTCCCAAAAAGATATCTCAAGTGAACCCTGATCATATAAACATCTATTTTGATGTTTTAAGTATCAGTGAAAATAAAAATTTGCTCTTGTGAAGTTTTTTTTTAAAAATGTTGACTAATGTAAATACTTAATCTCAATCAATAATGATAATAATTAACATCTGATAATTAGTAATAATAATCTCAGAATTTTGATCAATTAAAAATGAATACAAAAAAAAAACATGATTATAAAAAAATATTGCTTTCTTGTTCTTTATGTCATGTCCCCTCATGACGTAGGCAATTATGGCTCTCCACAACTTCCTGTCCTTTGTAGCTCTTAATAAATTTTGTTGTTTCTGTTATTTTTCCCAAACCCTGTTCCACCATCCATTTACTCAAGCTCACTAAGCAGGTTATGCATTGTTTTCATATCCCTCAATCTGTCCTGTGAGTATTAGATTTTCCAAGCCTGCTTTCCTCATTATGTGCCTTATAAATTTCAACTCACATAATTAGTTCATGGTATTCTCAGCATCCTTAAGGATGAAAGAAAAAAAAAAAAAATAGAACTGTGTCTCTTTTCTGCAATATGTCATCAGTGCAGACACCTACTAAGCTATATTGGCATGGAATAAGCTTTTCCATCTTTTCTAAAGCTGTTTATTCAAAATTCTTGAGGTTGGTCAATATCACATAAAAAGTATTTGGCAAACTGTGTTCAAATTTGAGCTGAAAAAAGTTGCTGTTTGATTTTCACTAATTACACTTGGGAAAAAGATTAATGAATTGTAGGGGTTTAGCCTTGGTTGTGAACCAGTGAAGGTGACAGACAACTGATATCAAACTGAGGAACCACTGTCAGCATGTCATAGGTTACTGTGGTATAGTAAACCCATCACTCTCCATGTCTTATAGATATTGGCCCTATGTCCAATGATTGGCTTCAAAATTCAATTATATGATATGACAATGTGCATAAAAAATAGCCAAAAAAAAAAAAAAAAAAAAAAACCAGTACTTACCCCTGAAATATTGAAGTCATTGCTGCTGATTTTTCTAATGAGAGATTGGACAAAACTGTTTGTGTCATCAATTGATTGTGGAAGATTCTGTAAATGTTTCAGAGTTGCGGGTAAATCCTGCTTTATGATATCCATCTGGAAAGAGAGGTATCGGCAATTCTGAACCTTTTCAATTTTAGTTTTAATTATTTTTATTAATAAGAATCAATTAAAGTTTTCAAAGTATATTAAGTAAAAAGATTAAATCAGCATGAAATTTGGCATTTTGTCTGTTCCAAGTTTCTCAATCTTTGCCTAAGGGAGAGTTGTATTCATACCTTTCCCAAAGCTATAAGTACATAACAGAATGTAAAGAACTCGACTCTCCAATTCCTCAATCTGAGCTGTTATTGATTATTCCACACACATACATATATATGTATGTATATTTTGGTAGCATATCTTCATTTAAGCATGTTTAGTTAAATAATTTAGACAAATATCTATTTATTTTAATTTTAATCTTCTCAAATTCATGGATTATTTTCTTATTGTCATTACTAAACTCATTAAAGAAGGTGCCGTAGTTTTTGCCATTTCTTTTATTTTCTCCAAGTTCTTTCAATCTCATGCAAGTTCAGGGTGAATTGCTAAGACAAAACATTTAATGTAAATAATAGAATTACTTCCCTTTGCTATTCCTCCCACCACCTTTATTTTTTTACCTACTCCTACTTCTCACTTTTTTATTTTGGCAAACTGGGATCGAAGTGTAGTATCTGTTCTTATTTGAGATGGGAGAAGGCATGGTTCGGAGATACCACCACAATCGGCAATACCTTTCTCATTGAACTAAGATAGGTGGAGTCAGTGTAATAACGATACCAGCGTGACTGGTTGCGGGGACAAGACAATTTCTAATATTCTTGGCCCAAGTGTACAGGGTGGTTCAAAAGTCCTGTCACCCCCACAATATAATTTTCTATTTCAGATGGCTGACATAAGCTCCTAGTTTGGAAAAAAGGTAGGGGGTGACAAAAATTTCGGACCACCCTGTAAACACACGCATTCTGTCCATAAAAAAAAGACCTTGCGTTACATTCTAATTAGTTGGGAGGTCAGGTAATATTTACGGCGATAACAATAAAAAAAAACTTTAAGATTAGTGTTTAACAAAATATGAAATTCGAAATGCACAGGCTACGCAAAGGAAGCTACTTCGATTCAATTCAAACATATTTGATTAGCATCGATAAACAACAATAAGAAGAGCAACGTAAATACCTTATTTACCAAATATTTATGAAATATAAACACTTGTAAGAACAACAACAACAAAAAAAGAAGAATCATATTAATTAGAATCCGCAAGGTCTAGATAATTCTCTTGCAATTTACTCTTCATTTGTTATTTAAGTCAATAAGATTATAAGTTGACTAAAGCAAGAGACATGTTTTTCATTTTAAAATTTTGTACGAAAATGCATTTTTCTTACGTGGTTTTCTTTGTTCGAATATAAACTGAATTTTTTTCAGAGATTTTTTATTTTTGAAAAATGAAATTATGTTTTAAAGTGGGATCAGATTGAGCCTTTTTTATTCTTAGAGTTAAAAAATAAATAAAAAATCAAATTGGAAAGTCAACTTCGGACAAACTACATAAGAAAAATTACTTTTTCATACTGTCTTACTTCAGTTATTAATCATTCTTTTAAAATTTAAATAATTCTTCTTTAATCTATTTATTGGCAAACTTGATTTCATTTAAAATCAGGTTCAATTTATTTTTATAGTTTTTCTCCCCACCCCTCAGTATCATACATTTTTAAAATGGGCCTGTAATTAACGAAAGTACGTACAGAACTAAGTCTTTAGTCCATATAACATTCATCAAAATTCCCCATACTATCGAGCAGTATTCAAGCTAGTTTCGGGTTTGTTTACTTTTTAAAAATAAAATTTAAAAAATGTAATACTGTAATTTTTGTAGCACTTTCTCAGTTTCAAAATGTCTCTTTTCTGAGGCGTAAAAGTATCAGGAGAGGTGGGAAGATAAAAAAATGATGTTCTGCTCCACAAGTTTAAAAAAAAAATAACTTAAATTATTATTATTAATATTCACTTATCTAAGTTGCAGGAAATTGATCTTCCAAAAGTTTAAATAAAAGTAAAGAAAAAAAAAAGCACGTGTTTTAATTTTTAGGGTTATTTAATTATGTTATGTTCAAAAAAGAAACTTTAAAATATACACGTAATTTTTAAACGGCCATAAACAGTAAAAAAAAAAAAATAATGTAACTACTACAACAGAAAATGTTTTCTGTACCACATAAAACTAAACACAAAAAATATTAACTTACCACGAGGTTAGAATCCTCCATATTGGAATATTCAAGGGGAATAACTCGCATTAACTAAAAATATTCATCTGAATGGGTTTAAAAAAGAAGCTCCTTGTTACAAATAATTTTTTCATAGCAGACTTTTTCACTTTTGTTTTTCACTGAATAAAACATTTACGTCTGTTTTACTCCAAAGTCTTAAACCTTTCGTTTTCCTTATCATTCCCTTTTTGTCTATTCCCATCTAATATTCTATATCGTTTTAAATTTACAACATACACGGTTGCATTTATTACAAGAACTTACACTACTTTTTAGAGTACGTTTCCATGCGTAAGGAATTTCTTTAAGAAATAAATATTGTGCATAAGCATTATTTAGACTTTCCTTAGGCCGCGACATTTCTCAGAATCCCAAAATATAGTTTTTTTTATCGAATTAGAAAGAAGTCCTATTTAATAATACAGTGTAACCCGGATATAAGAGAGTTGTCGGGACCGGAGAAGAAGTCTCTTATATCCGGGTTTGGTCGATTACATACACAGTGTAACCCGGATATAAGAGACCCCGATATAAGAGAAACCCGGATATAAGAGATTTTCTCTGGTCCCAAATTAGAGCCTGTGTTATATATAATAGACTAAACCCGGATATAAGAGACTTCTTCTCCGGTCCCGACAACTCTCTTATATCCGGGTTACACTGTACATTAACACAGGCTCTAATTTGGGACCAGAGAAAATCTCTCTTATATCCCGGTTTCTCTTATATCAGCGTCTCTTATATCCGGGTTACACTGTATCGATACAGTGTCAAATCGATCCCAGACATTTACAGAGTTATTGGGACTAGCTGTTATTCATAAATGTCAAATTTCAAAGTGTGACATCTGCAACATTTTTTTTTACATTTTAAAACTTTTTTTTTGTATGAGTTTTTTTTTTTTGCAAGCTATAGTGTCGCGGGGCTTAGAGGTAAAAAAAAATGAACAATTAATTTACCCACGCCAAGAAGATTGGTAATGACGAGGAAACTCACGGGTGATTTTAACAAAATAAGATAAAGAATTCATTCAGGAATTTACACGCTTGAAGTTGTGTCAGCAGCTTGTTTTAGGAAAATAAATCAGAAATTTTTAAAGTCCGTAGTTTTAACGAATTGTCATGAAGAGGAAATGTTCATACAACAGATTAAATGACCTGACACAAAATAATGTTAAAATATATTTAAAACAAAAATGTAAGCGAGTTCTTTGCTCACAGAAGAGATATACGGTTGTACACGTTCAATAGTAGACGAAGAGAGATAGTTTGGAATACTAGCTTTTTTGGATTGTTGGGAGAAAAAGTGCCACGTGCTTGGTTAAAGGCCGATAACATAATTGGTGAATAATTTTACACTAATAAGAACTTGAACGTTGGTCGCGAGGAACTAAATTGGAACCTTTCATATGACTTCAGACACTGTTCTCGTATGAATCTAACTTTTCATCCTCATTTTATATCAAAAGGAATTTCGCATTGACTCGCTACTTTTTTTCTTTCTTCTTCTTGGCTCAACGGTAAGGTTTTCATTGGTCCAAATTTCACATAGGCTCGCGAATTCCTTTCCATCTTTTCCTGCTGTCCTCCGAATTTGAAGGGAGGGGGTAAAGAGAGTTATTATTACTTTGCACTCGCTACGAAGCGTATGCAAAAAGATTTAATAATTATTTATCTTAATTGAAGAATAAACACATACATACTTTTTAATTTATTTAAAATTTTTTATTTTTACTTAAAAAAATTATATATATATATATATATATATATATATATATATATATGTTTGTTCTTTATTTAATTAAATAATTCATTTTTGTCCGCCACCGCCACCAAATGTTTGTTTTCGAAAGCAAAAGTTGGGGATCCATTTGACATTATCGGTATTATAAATCGATAAGAGATCAATATTTTTCGTTTCTGACAAGTACCATAGTCTAAGAAAGGTCGTAAAATGCTAATTATTAAACAAATTCCCTATTTTCTATTTATTTATTTATGAGTGGGCGCCTCTATTAAGGGTTACGGCAACATCACATTGAAACATTGGTTGTCCACCCCTCTACGATCACCGAAGTTAAGCGACGTAGAACCTGGTCAGTACCTTGATGAGTGACAGCTTGGGTATCCCAGGTGGTGTAAGTTTGGATGTGTGGCTGGTGTAATGGATACTGGCACGGAATTGTTAACTGGAGAGCTGATTTCCAATATACACACATCATTGTCCTTGTCGCTTGTATACATTTGTTGTTGATACATTATCATTTCTTTGTACATATATATTGGTTCTTGTCGTTTCTTTATATTTCTTTAAGTGGACTCATATCCCGAGTCTGCCATATTTGTTGTGGGTATTTCAGGAGACAGCGTGTTATTCCCAATTCCAAAAACTGACGATACTAACGCCCGCAACAAGTTATGAAGCGCATACACTGGCCCGCAACACTATACAAAGGAATTTTGAAATTCTCGCCAAGCATCATGGTTGTGGCAATATATTTGTCACGGACAGAGAAAAGTGTACAGAAATATTATGAAATTATTTTGCTGGTTGTTTATTGATTTCCTGAATCATTTCAAGTGGAATCATCTGTGCATGAAAAAGGAAATTCTCTAAATAGCCACAGGAAAATAATTTATAAAGGAAAAGAGATTTTCAAAGTTACATATAAACATATGTTCATGTTTGAATGCTATATTCAAGATTTATTTGACTGTTTGTTTTAAATATAATTTTATTATTTCCTACGAAATCCAAGTTCATGTGCCAGACACAAAACTTAGTAAAAACAGCAATTCACTATAATTGGCGCTAAATTATAAAAGAATACGACCACTGCGTAAAATTTTAAAAAGGAAAAGCACATTTATTTTACAATATTACAAAAAACAAAGGTACAAAATTGCACAATAATCTGCTATGTGCGTCTATTACGACAGGAAAAAAAATTCTGAGGTTACAAAAAGGAGATTACAATCAGATATAAGGAAAAAGTGTTACAATTTTTAGGAATAGACACGGATCCAAAGACAAAAAAAAAGGTTACACCCTTTAAAAATGGAAAAAAATTAAAAAAACTTAGAGGAAGCAATAAAAATTGTACAAGGCCGAAAATACACCCACCTCCATTCTTAACTGAATACTGAATAATAGGACGTCTCAGCACAAAGGGGTTTTCGTATTTTCACAATTTGTTATCTCGAGGGCTTTTCGAAGCGCTTTGTTGGAAAATTCATTCGGTTTAAATTCTACTCAGGAAGGCACAGAAAGGAATGTTCTGTCCTGAGGTTTGAATCTGCTCTTTCTTTCCTCGTGTTGATTTATGATTTCCTCAGCTGGACCAGTCCTCTAGAAGAGTGGGCACTCATGCTTCCTCATGGAAGGTGAATTACTTTCTCAATGGTTCCCCCTTGTTCGAATATTTTAATTTCTTCTATGGCATTCACGAATTGGTGTCTTTCGTATATAATGTAAATCAGTCAACCCCACTTTGTATGATTTGTCTGAATTGTGAAGATGTGAACAAAAGTGCCCAAGGGAAAAGAGTTAATAATGGAAACTAAAAGACATTACCTTATACAGGATAAAATACTTACGATAAAACTTGTTTGTCAAATTTTGCCGATGAAAGCAATAAGTAGCAAGGTATTTATAGAGTTTAGAGAGAACAGGAGCCATTTCAGTAGCAAATTTCTTTAGGACAATAAAGACACTAAGATTCTTCAGGACAATAAAGACACTAAGATTCTTTAGAACAATAAAGACACTATGATACAAAGGGTTACTGAGTGTTAGAGATTGAGAAAATACACGAGAAGTCAATCAAAGAATAGGAATTAAAAAGACAGAAGATAACGATTGACAATGCATTTTAATATTTGAAGATCAAGGTTGACTAGAAACCAAGAAACCGGAAGAGAGTTCCACGAGCGATAAGTGTGAAAGAAGAAACTGTTAACATAGAACTTATGGTTACATCTAACCATTTCAAGTGTAAGAGGATGGGACCTATCTGCCAATCTAGTACTGCGCTTAAATTCATAAAGTCTATGTCCAATAGAGGAAAGTTCATGTGGACAATTATCATGAAAGTATTTATAGTAAAGACACAAGGAAGAGACGTTGCGGCGGTGGGATTTGACTGAAGCCGAGATGCCAGGTCAGGACCAATAACATTGAAAATTCTTCTCTGGATTTTATCACGAATCTCTAAATATATAGCATGAACACCAAACCAGATGTGGCAGCAATATTCAATGCAAGGACGAATGGCAGACTATTTCAAGTATACGGTCATGTCCATATTATTTTTGGAGACCCAGTTTATATATGATAAAAGAAATCTTGGACAGAGTTATATGCATATCATGCAATAGGGACTTAGTTGTAGGCGGAAATCAGTTAAATCGGCTAAATTTTCACAGAAACAAGGCTTCTTGGCAAACCGGCCCTGGAAATGTTGCCGAAATGCCTCGTACATGTCATCGGTCGCCTGCAGGGTACACCTATCCGGGGTGTCGACCTGCCGAATGTAACGATCGGAACCTCGACGTATTTCCTCCCTGTGCAATTCTGCGCCAATAATCACGGTTTCGTCTGACATCTTGTTTAACCTATGTCTAACTACATGACCCTGGTAGCGCTGGCTACCCGTTTCCTCCAGAGCCTTCCAAGCTAAGCCTATCTCTAAGGAATCCCCCAGCCTCCGGCTGGACCAGACTATATCTAAGCGCTCTTACCTTCTTAGCCTTATCTAGTTCCAGCTTCACTAAGATGGTTAGCTGTTTCTGAAAGTCCAGTAAAGACAGATTGAACTTTCAGAATCCAACCATTCTAGTCCTAGTGTCTAACGCCAGCCGGGCGCAAACAATGATCCGAATAGCCTAATCAGTGGAACGTGGGACGATCTAGCAAATCTATATCGACCCCTTTTACTAACATTCTATCCAGGTAGCTGACCCCCGGGGAGACGGCCACTTAGGAACCCACGTCGACATCTTCTGCCGGGGTGATCGACCCGGTATCTATCAAAGAGACCAAACTAGCGAATCAGATAGACCAGGCTACGATCAATCAACCTCCAGCGAGATTCCCACTAACTTGGGGTTCACGACGGCATTCCATTCCCCTATTAAGACTAGGCGTGCCTTATCAAGGAAGGACGGCCCCAACTGACGGAAAACGGAACAACGCTCTGTATGGTCGTTGGGCGCATAAACAACAACGAACTCTTTTTCACGGCTATATCGTCCACGATCAACAGACCTCCCGCATCGACATAAAAAAGGTCCACCCTCGCTCTCAGGGTACGCTTAATCAGCAAAGAAACACATTTGGCCTGCTGATTCCCGTGTGTTGAATAAACAACAAAATCGCTAGACAACACACGAGCATCAACGTAGTAAAATGTTTCTCCTGAATCGCAGTCACATACAGACCGGAAGACAAAAGGTCACGAAGCAGATGGACAGCCTTACCCCGATCCCTCGAGCCACTCGCATTCAAGCATATAAGCTTGATATTCATTTTCAGAACACCTTAGTCACATACCGGCCAAAAATAGCGGGGGACAGAACATCGACGGATTGCCCTAGGCTAACAGAGCCCACATTAGACGTAATCCGTCTGTCTCTAACAATGTTGCCGACGTCCATAGGGAACGTTAAATTCAGTGCCCTATATAAAGAGGGGTGAAGCAAAACTGGTTCTTCTCAGAACACAATTTGGTAGTTTTTTCAGCTCAAATGACCTAACCTGAAGGAGAGAATACTTGGCGGCAGATAGAAATTTCCAAACTTTCAGTCTGCCGTCAGAGTTCCTGATAAGGGTAATCATTCCAGGAGAAAATTGCTGAGGTCTCACGTCGACTTTCTGTCGACGGGGGTCAGTTTTAAATAGCGGCCTCAAGAGGGTCATTGTCTGTGAAGATGTTCCTCACGAGAGCCTGACGTTCCACGTGACAGATGGTTTCTCCTTCTGTGAAGCCCCTCTTTTTTGGAATGGGTTGGCTGAGGGAGATGGTGAAGCCCTAGAGACAGAAAACAGGAGGCTTCTTGCCTTACCATTTTGGGCATCATTTGTTCTAGCTGGCAAAGTAGGTGCAGATTGGGATTTGGCATGTTCTTTGACACGAATCACCCCGTTTCGCCCGGACCTTTTTTCTTTTTGGTCGTCTTCATCTCTTCCTCTTCTTAATCCTTCCTCCCACTTTTCAAAGAGGAGGATCGAAGTGGGGGCATCTTCTTCACCTCCATAAACAGGTCAAGCTGTAGCAGTTGCTGCTCCTCCTTGTTTTGGTGTTGCTGCTGATGCTGTTGCTGCTGAGGCCTCTCCCTCTGACGCTGCTGTTGTTGCTGCTACTCCTTCTTGTCTTGTGAGGCATCCTACTTGGGAGTAGAGGTTGCAGGCTTCTGTCCCCTCCTCACTACCTCCTTTCACTCGCCGAGGACATTGGGGGCCCGTCCGGACTTCTCTGGCCACACTGCTGTATTTGATGTCGTTGGTTGCGGCGGCGCACCCTTTCGACAGGTGCACCGTGGTACCACAGAGACAGCGACAGGGTCGACGGCCCTCCACTATTACAAAAATAATCCGTCCACGGCAAGTCAAAATGTCGGGGATGTCAAAAGTCGTTACCTGGAGGACAAAATTCCCGGTAGCAATGCCCGCTTTGCATATTACAACAGGGACATCCCCGACTTGTCCAAATTTGGAAGAAAAATCCCTAAGCCGGTCCTTAGTGATGCGCATGGGCATTCCGTGTAAAGACACCCTCGTTTTGCGGGTGCCTATGTATTGCATCTGAAGGCGGACAACACTTAAGTCTCTAAATTTGAACTGTCAATCAAGCTATAAAAAGTGCATAAAAAGAAACGGCGAAAAAGACGAGTTGTGATTTGCTGTAGCGAACAGGAGACAACTGTTGCAGTCAGTGTTTGTAGATTGGTTGACTTAAGTTCGTACCGCTGCTATGTTGGTTGATGGAAACCAATTACGGAAATTACTTACTAACCAAAAGAAACTGACTACAAGAGGCAACTACAACTTTTTTTTATGGAGGAATGTCAAAGAATCTTTTCAATTTTGCTAAGAAGTATCATTTTTTTGTTGAATTTGAGATTCATATTCCGAATATTAATAAAAAGAGTTCATCTGTGAACGTTTTTTCAAAAATATTAGGACCTTTTTTATTGATTTTCCAAAGCTATTTCCACTTGAGTTCCCTCAATGAAAATCAAATCTGTTGTACGAACATCAATCGCGATATGGATAATTTTACATTAACAATGATAAAAGCAACACCTTTCAAGGATTTCTGATCATAACAAGAGAATTTATAATAGGCGAATTTCTCTCACCGTACAACTATAAAAAACGAGTTACATTTCATCTGCTACGTAAGTGAAACGCCTGATTTTTAATTGCATTTTCCTTATTTTTATTTCGTTTTCGAGCTAATTCTTTTTTTGGTTTTATTCTTCATTTGTACTTCATTGTCTTCGTTCAATATTTAATATTAACAAATATGAAAAATGTTTCGTTGTCTTCATAAACAACCCTAAAAACTTATATGCCTCATTAAAGCATTTGAAACAATATTTTAGAAGTATTTCCTTTTAAAAATAATAATTTATATTCGAAAGTACACTAAAGTTCAAATGTTTGAAGCCAATCCCAGAATTAGCATGTGATGAACTTGACAGAAGAGTGAGAAAATAAAACAAACTGAAAAAGAGCTCTTAGAGTCATTGAGAAAAAGAATGGAATCAATTATCAAACTTATGATTTGAGAACTTTTTCAACGAATGCCAAAGAATTGTGCTGGCATAATCAAGGCGAAATGAGGTTATTTTGATGAGAGCAAAAGTTAATTATGAAATATTTTTTCTTTTTGTCATAAAATTAAAAAAAAATTGTCATTTAATAAAAAAATCATGTCTCACCATTTTGTATACATGCATAATAATTTTCTTTTATTTAAAGTACCAAGCAACTACTTCTAGAGCCAATTAAAAAAATTACCAGGGGTGCCCTCTAAATTTTGAACTGTAGTGTATGTCTTCACCCCCCCATCACCAGCGGAAGTCACGTGGGGTTAGGAGAAAAGAATATAAATTTTTATTTTTAAATTCAAGTTTCTGTTTATCAGCTACGAAACTTTTTGACTGTGATCGAATATTGAATAGTGAAATTATCTGTCTCTATTAACTTCTCAAAGTGAAGCTAAGAAGTTACTCTGAGTTAAAAACATAATATTGTTTAGAAATGTATATTTTTTGGATGTGACAACATATTTTATTAAAGAAAATATAATAATTTACATTTAAATATTTGGGAAAAGTTTTAACTTTAAGATGGAAAACTATGACACTTAAATCCGAACGCGTTAGCATAACGAAATATGCCTTCCTAAAGCTAAGCAAAGTACTAAGAAACACGAAGTGCATTGGAAAAAAGGTGGAAATTCTTTACTTTTTCTTTTTGTTGTGTGCGAAATAATGATTATATTTCCCACCAATTTTCCCAGGATTAAAATCGCATGGATTGCAATAAAATACATGTATTTTGCTTTGGAAATTCTTCGACTAACATTCACCTTTTATTTTATTTTCATCTCTCGTTTGATTCCATCCATTCTTTTACCGTTCAAGATATCCGTCACGGCAACCAATCAGGTAAAAGTCTTTTTTTCCCTAAATACTCTTTTCTAAAATGAATCATTTTAACGTGCCTCTCTCTCTCTCTCTCTCCCTCCCCCTCTCTCTCTAAACTCGCATTTACAATAATAACAAATGATAGTTTATTTTTCTCTCAGATCACCTCCGTTAGAAAACCAATCGCATTAATGTTTATGCTTTTAAAAAGAACTCAGTTTTCTTTTTATTGTTTGTATTGAAACCCTCACGTTTCGTCCATACACGAGAGTAAGTAACCTGCGTTGGCATGAGGTACCTCTCTATAGGCGGAGAGTAGTGGGAGTGAGCTCTCGGTCCGAATACTGAGGTAATCCTCTGCAAAGCACCATTAAACTCTTCTACAAGTTCATTTTGTTGAGGATGGTAAGTGGTAGTTGCTGACTGCTTAAAAGACATGAGTCTCGAAACTTCTTTCATCACATTAGATGTGAACCGAGTTTCTATTTTACTCAGCATCTCTTTTAGGATTTCTAATCTTGAAAGAAATTCTACCAACGCTTCGTCAAATTCCTCCGAGCCAATTGCGCGTAGTGCAATAAATCCTGGGTTGCCTGTACCAAAATTCACCAGGAAACAAACAATACTAATATAGAATAAAAATGTATAAAGGAACAATAGAAAAATCTGCAAAAGAAAGGTGGAATATTGATAAAAATTATTTCGTGAGAAAAAAACGATATCCTGACACTAGTACACTAGATCGAGAAATCTTACTAAAGAAAAATATATCGCTTAGCAGGTTGAACATGTATTTCATTTACTATCAGGAAAACCCCAACTTCTCCCGCCAAATTATACCGCTACCTGTTGGGACGAAGTAAGGCCATCTTAATAGCGCTACGTTTGAATTATCTATTTAAGGAAGACACGTTTATCACTGGGATTTTCTGCGAATCTTGATCTAAAAGATTCAGTTTCGTAGTCGAAACGTAAACTATAGTAATTCAAACCCTGCTGTATGAAGATAACATCACGTCACACTTCGACTATAGGAGAGTTTTCCTGGATGGAAAGAGGAGGGTAGAGGTTAGATCTTTGTCGGGAGGTACAATTCTCATTTAGCAGGATTTCTCGATCTAGGCCGGTTGCTATTAATTTCACTATTTAGTGACGGATTGAAATCTCTATTTAAACATTGCGTATGTATATACTAGATGGGCCGCCGAAAACGTCTTAACCCTAGTCACTTCCCAAAATCTGAACGAAAGGAAAGACATTGTAAGCACACCACGTCACCCTCGCTTAAGGTTTTCACCGACCGGTCAAGGATCACCCTACATTGAATTCCAGTTCGTCGGTATGCACCAAAAACTGAGGAAGGGCGTGGTACATGTTTACACCGTCGAAAAATAAGAAGGTGAACCCTGTTTCAAATATTATGTTTTATTCAGCGCTTCGCCTGATTCTCCAGGTGAGTAGGTAGGTAATACTTGGGACAATTCCTGCTATGTCAGCTTTTTTCACTACTAATATATCGCCCATCTATTCATCCCGATGTAGTGATTGGCAATATGAAATGGCGTCTTCGGAACCGTGCGGCGGATACACCCGTCTCCCATCAAGGACGGACCAGAAACTGTCCCTGGTAACAAGCACGACTGTTAATATAGACCAGAACCCAGATATACCCTATTTCCGTGATCTACAAAATTCACACCTTTACTTCCGCGTTAACCTTCGGTTAAATAGGATGCCGTTTAGAAAACCGAAATTCAAAAGGACCCATCAGCTGTGGTCTATCAAGCAGAAACACTTGAGATCGAAATAAAACCAACTCTTCTCTTTCTATGTAGGTGTTCATATTATGTCAAGAATCTCGAGTAGAAAGCCTTCATAATTTGGTCAAAGGATTTTCAGCACACGCACGCGCGCACACACACGCGCGCACACACACGCGCGCCGCACACACACGCATATATATATATATATATATATATATATATATATATATATATATCAAATTCGTAAGTGGAAAGTATAATGCAAGTAGGTCTTTTTAATATAAAATATTAAAAAGATAGATCCATAAAGAGAGCTCAATGTATAATATACAGAGCAATATGATATTCATTAAGGAAAAACTTAACGCACCATCGAAAACGCGATTATAAATTATAACTCAACGTTGTTTCTGTAGCACTTGAAAAACACCTTCTCTCCGGCGGTGTATCTTTTTCTAGCTGTATACATAGTATTCTTTACTCTATTTTTTCCTGGCAAAAGCTTGTCAAACACTGACTTAATTTTCCTAGCGGACATTAGTTCAGCTGGTGCCATGTTTGATTGTGTTCTCTGGTTTGGCGTGATTCTGTATACTTGTAGGAATTGCTGAAGCGCCTTTTCCGTTGGAACTCCTGAGGCTTTCTTCAGAGCGCGCTTTAACGTATCGACAAATCTTTCTGCGTGTCCATTGGATCTCGGATGATACGGCGGCGTCGTTATGTGGTTAATTTGATATAACTCACAAAATTCCTTAAATTCTTCAGAAGTGAATTGCGTACCATTGTCACTCACAATACACTCTGGCACACCGAACCGTGCAAATAGTTCATGCAAAAAAGTTGTTGTGGTATTGGACGTAGGCTTTTTGCAGCGTAGTACTTCCGGCCATTTTGTAAAACTATCTACCACTATTAAGTAGTAATAATTTTCTACTGGACCAGCGAAATCAATGTGTAATCTTGTCCACGGATGATCCGTCTTGGGCCATAGTTTGTGTACTATAGGTGGTGCCTTAGCTGCTAACGCACACCCTTTACATCGATGAACCATGTTTTCGATATCCACATCCATTCCTTTCCAATATACAAAGCTTCGCATTAAGCTTTTTGTTCTATTAATCCCCGGGTGACCCATATGAAAGTCCCGTAGGATTCTTTTCTGCAACTTTTTTGGTACTACTACTCTCTCACCATATAATAAAATTCCGTCACATATTGAATAAATCTCCTGTACTTTTTGGTCATTTGCTACCATTTTGCTTTTTATTTCTAAAATGAAATCATCGCTTTCAGCTTCTTTTTTGATTTCCTTTGATGTAACCGGTAGTTCTCTTACAATGTTGTTTACCATGCTTTTCACCTCATAATCTGCTCTGATATGTGCAATAATTGATTCTTCGAATCTTTCTTCTTGACTCGGTACGAGTCTTGATAAAGTATCCGCATGAATTATATTTTTGGATGATAGGTGCTTTATGTGAAAATCATAATTGAGAAGAATGGTTCCCCATCTTAACAGTCGATTTGCCGTATAAACGGGTAACCCTTTCTTTGAACCAAAAATAGTGATCAGAGGTTTATGTTCTGTTTATAACATAAAATGTCTGCCGTAGATGTATCTATGAAATTTTGTTATGGCAAAAATGATACTCAGCGCCTCTTCTGTGAGTAACTTCGTTCTCCTGGGAGAACACTTTTCCCATCTGTGCACAAGGTTCCGTATTCCCTCAGTGTTGAAACTTGACTAATGCATGGAATAATAATGCAACACAAAATGTACTTAGAACAAAATGTATTTAAACAAGAAAGTGTACACAATATTTACATATAGTCTTTTGTATATTCCTGGGAAGACCGTTCCTGGAGAATGTGTTGACTAAGTCGCAGTCGGGCAGAGTCTCTAGTTGGATCTCTTGATTCGCCTTCCTGTCTTCCCAGTACCAACCATATTTATATAGTCGGTACTCCACTATGCAAATTAGGTGGATCCTACCACAACACTCAGCGTAAAAATCTTTGGACTGATGTCTCAGCCAGTCGCTCACAACACTTTTGACTTCATCGTCACTTTTAAACTTCGTGCCTCTCGTGAACGCTTTCAAGGGACCAAACAGGTGAAAGTCTGAAGGGGCAAGGTCTGGGCTGTAAGTTCCCAGCCCAGCTCGTCGATAGTCTGCACCATTTGGGCTGCTGTGTGAGGCCTTGCGTTGTCATGATGCAAGATGACTCCTTCTGACTGATGACCCCTACGTTTGTCCCAACAGATAAGCTCAAAGTCCTTGCAATGTCATCCACTGTCACCCTTCTGTCAGACTAAATGAGGTCATTGATTGATTCGATCACTTCAGGAGACCTCACTTCTGTAGGCCTCCCAGGCCTGTCTTCATCCTCAACACTGCTCCGTCCTTCTTTAAACAATTTAGCCAACTTGTAGACATTTTTTGACTGAAACATGTGGCACCATACCCAGTTGACATTCTCCTATGAATTTCAACTGGTTTGCACCTTGTCTGACTGCAACCAAATCTAATTATGGGAAAACAAAACAAGTATAAAATAATAAGGAAGTAAAAGTAAGTATTGGTTTCAATTTACTAAAACTATTTGCTCCTTCTTACCTGAGAGAATTCCATACGTAACATAAAGAACTTCAACTTGGTCAACAAAAAAACATCCAACGGTTGCCAGAGCAGAAAGGAATCCTCCACAAATAATAATTTGGCGATGGCTTGCATTAAACATCATTAGAAACAACACAAATGGAAACTGGTTAATGAAAAAATGCTCAAGTCAAGAATAAAATTGTCTCAAAATTACAAATTTCTTCATATTTCTTTTTTTATGTTTTCAGGGTTTTCAACAGAAGATATATTACATTGGTATACTACTGATTCTATGCAACATTTATTTTGTAAAGGACAGTTTTGAGGGTTTCTACAATTACATAATTTTTGTTCACCCTCATTAGTTGTTGTTTGTATTTTTCCCTTGTCTACAATTTTTTGGTTCTGGTATAAGTGTATCTTCTGTTGAAAACCCTGAAAACATAAAAATTTATATAGGTTGCACTAGCCATGAGTTCAAAAAGAGGTTCTACCAACATCAATCCTCGTTTAGGATAAATAAGTATAAAAGTCAAACATCTCTTTCGAAGTACTTTTGGCACCTAAAAGAATCCAATAAAACACCTACAGTGAAATGGAAGTTAATAAGAAGAGCTAGAATATGTAGGTCATTAAATGACCCATGTCCTTTATGCATACATGAGAAACTATATATTACTAAGTTTATAAAAAATAAAAATTTACTGAATCAGAGAAATGAAATAGCTATTTTTTGTCGTCATTGCCAAAAGTTTTCTTTAAATAATCTTTAAATAATCTATAAAAAAAAAAAAAAAAAAAAAAAAAAATCACCTGATTATTATACATACTCATATTTGATGGGTATAAATAATTTTAAATAATGTAGATAATTATATTACATTTACTTGGTTTATAAAGAAATATAGCCGATTAAAATTAAAAAGTTAAATTTGAAAGTAGAATTTTTAAAAATGTTTTAAAATTGAAATTAAATAAAACAGATTCTAACCTAAATATCTTTTAAAATTGTAATTAAATAAAACGTACTCTAACCATAACACCTCTCTCAAAGCAATTCAAACACTGGAAAGAATCCAAGTGAACACCGAAAGTCATGTGAAATTAATAAGTTAGAATATAATATTGAACATTAAATGTCCTTTATACATACATATATACATTTATAATACTAAGTTTATTGAATTAGTGAAATAATTTAACCACCTTTGCCGTCATTGTCATAAAGTTTACATAAAATAAAATAAAATAAAATAATATTTACTTATACTCGATAAGAATAAATAATTTTAAATACTGTAAGTAATCCTAATACATTTACTTGGTTTTTAACTAGGAGTATAGTATATTAAATATTAAAAATAACTTTTTAGAAAGGTGGATAAAACATATTCTAACCTAAACAGTCCCTCAAAATCTTTAAATATACAAATAGAAATAATACCATAAGAATTTTTGCCGTTAGAAATAAACCCAGATGACATGAATTTAGCGGATGTCAGAATTTGTTAAAAGATACACCCCTACCCATCCCTAAACATAACCCCGCTTTCAAATGTAACTATTAACTGAGACAACGAAAATTAAAAATTGAACCCTCTACCACCCCTTGTCTAGATGAATGGATTTATCGGTAACCTTGGAAACCCTCAAACTATGAATCTTTCCTGTGCCGTTAACAACCGTAAATTTTAAAAAGTAAGTTACTCCAAAATTCGCTTGATGAGGAAATGGAACTAATGTCTTTGGTTTAATAACAAAATTAAATTCAGGGGCTTTAGCTTCCATTTCTGAAACATGGTCATCACTGTGTAGCGGTAAAACCATATTTTAAATCTATTAATTTATAATATATATATATATATATATATATATATATATATATATATATATATATATATACGTACGATGAGAACGAATAGAGTACAATTCCAACGTTAGTAACATTTAATTTAAGAGTTTCTCAATACAAAGTAGAGCAATATTATTTATTTTAGGATATTACATTGAAAACATGTCAAAATCGATACACAACTGCAGTCGTGTTTCGATGCGTATCAATGCATCTCATCAGGCGATTGTAACTTACTGGCGATTTATTTAGATTTTAAAGCCAAATTAAAAGTAGCTTTTAAATATCTCTCTCTCTCTTTCTCTGTCGAAATTCTTATTTGGTAAATCTGGGTTTCTTGCGAAATATTTGACATTTCATTTTGGAATTGTGGTAAATTTAAATCCATAAAATTCAGTTTTAATGTTACTTTTTTTTTAGAATGGAATTCACACAAACAAGTAACGTTGAAAGACCAACAAAGGAATTGCAATCAGAGACAGAACCTGACGATGGAAATGCCCTCCTGATTCCTGATGGTGGTTGGGGTTGGGTTGTTTGTTTTGCTGGATTCATGATTAATTTTACAATTGGAGGACTGAGTGCCTCAGACAGAATTCTCCTCCTTGGACTGAGTGAACTTTATGATTAAATCTCTCTCTCTCTCTTTCTCTGTCGAAATTCTTATTTGAGAAATCTGGGTTTCTTGCGAAATATTTGGCATTTCATTTTGGAATTGTGGTAAACTGAAATCCATAAAATTCAGTTTTAATGTTACTTTTTTTAGAATGGAACCGACAAAAACAAGTATCCCTGAAGGGCCAGCAAAGGAAATGGAATCAGAAACAGAACCTGACGATGGAAACGCCCTCCTGATTCCTGATGGTGGTTGGGGTTGGGTTGTTTGTTTTGCTGGATTCATGATGAATTTTACAATTGGAGGATTGACTACCTCAGATGGAATTCTCCTCCTTGGAATGAGTGAACTTTATGATGTTTCTATTTCGAAAACAGCCATGGTCAGTTCTATTTTCGGCGGAATCAAGTCATGCGTTGGTAAGTTTACAAATTGGCCAATATATAAAATACTATTTTTAATATGAAGAAATTTGTAATTTTGAGACAATTTTATTCTTGACTTGAGCATTTTTTCATTAACCAGTTTCCATTTGTGTTGTTTCTAATGATGTTTAATGCAAGCCATCGCCAAATTATTATTTGTGGAGGATTCCTTTCTGCTCTGGCAACCGTTGGATGTTTTTTTGTTGACCAAGTTGAAGTTCTTTATGTTACGTATGGAATTCTCTCAGGTAAGAAGGAGCAAATAGTTTTAGTAAATTGAAACCAATACTTACTTTTACTTCCTTATTATTTTATACTTGTTTTGTTTTCCCATAATTAGATTTGGTTGCAGTCAGACAAGTGGAAGCAAGTCTTCTGTTTGCCCCAACACTTTCCTCGGTATTTCTTTTTTTTTTTTACTTTTTTCTAGATTCTTAGATTTCTTTTTGGATTTGCATTGTTGGCTGTCAAAGATATACATTCGTCGGTCACTTTATTAGGCCTACTCTTTCTGTATCGAAATGGACTCCATGTTGCCTTTAGAAGAACCTGAATTCTTCGATTCGACGAAGTTCTATAAGTAACATTTCGGATTTTTCGAAATGTTGTTATTATGGCCTAACACAGTTCTTCTAAGTTGATTGGTCCAGAATTTTAGTGGGGTACTGGAAGCGAAAGCGAATGAGAAAACATTAGTGTAGAGAAAGGAAAATAAAAGAACAGATTTCAGAAAATCAGAAGATGGCAATTGACGTTGCATTTCAGTTTTTGAAGATTGTAGGCGTCAGTTAAGCCGGAAGAGAGTTCCCCAGATGAAAAGTGCGAGTAAATAAACTATTAGAATAGAAGCTACGGTTACATGTCGCTAATTCATCAGTAAAACAATGAGACCTAAATGCCAATCTAGTAGTACGCTTACATTCGTCATGCTTCCTATATTGTGTCTAGCTTCCAATATTTTCCCTTATTGCTTCATTTAATCTACTTTCACTATTCCTAACTTAATGTAGTTCCGGTTTACATTAAACCTCATTATTACTTATTATTATTGTAGGTCAGTTCTTTTTGTTGTCACATGTTCTACCATGTGTACCATGAGCATTGAACATTTAGTGATTCAGATCGCCAACTCAACTGCCAAGCATATATATATATATATATATATATATATATATATATATATATATATATACTTGGCAGTTGAGTAAGATTATAAATGCTCGATTCAGTCAGTCAAATTGAAATTTGCAAAAATCAAGTCATACGGTTCAAGTAATTGGAAGGTTTTGTTTCAATATCAATCAGATAGAATAAGGTTTACGAGAAAGAAATGATGTCCACTTTAGACCTGGATAATTTCATTAAATCCTCTGCATTTATATAACATACCTCCTTTTCAGCATTGACGTAGACATACACTGGCCGTCCACAAGTACAGAAAAAGACAATAAAATCAGTCAATAACTGTATTAAAATTTTCTGGATCAAGTGCCACTCAGGTACAGAATTCCGGTTGTGGGCTTATATTTTAAATATCAGTAACAGTTACGGATAAATTATGCAGAGAGTTGAAATATCCGCCCATAAATCATGTTAGTAGCAGTCGTTCGGAGGAAGTCGTAGTCATTCGGAAGCAGGAAGAATCGAAGGGACACAATGGCCACCTACATACCCCAAATTGAGAGAGTAGAAATGCCCGACTAGAAATTCGGTCAGTGAATAAAGAATCTAGTACATAGTTCAAAATTACTTGATTTGTTGAGACAAGTCGAAGTCCTTGCGTGTGACACATAGTAGGAAATAAATATAAATTTTTAAGTAAACAAGAATTTTTGTTATGGTATCAGTCAGATACAAAAACGTTCACGGGAAAGACATTATGTCTATTCCAGGCTAAGAGCATTTTATTATATCTTTCCGCCATTATAAAAAATGCCTCCTTCTCAACATTGATACAAACATATATCTAATGTATACAAACGTGTATATTTTTTCTTTTATATACACATCTACTTACAATTATAGTGAAATTAATATTACAATATTACACTCACTGGCCGTTTAATAAATTGCATGTGAACAAATGCTCATTTATGCAAATTTCTAATTAACCAATGACGTGGCAAGATTTCAATAAATATAGGCGTTTAAACGTGATCATGATGATCTTCTGAATTACATTTCATGAACTGTTGTGGGAAAGAAATATAATTTAAGGGACTTTGAACAGGCAGTTGCCAATATCTAAATGGCTGACCACATTAGATCTGGAGCTGTGGACACGACATCCGTTACTGTTGACGACCCTGTTGCAGACTGGCGAATGTATTTTAAGATATCAGAAGGTTAGGTTATCAGAAGGGTTAGTGATGTTGGTGTTCTTTAGACATTCATCCACAACAAATTAAGAAACAGGAATATTGAAGGCAAATCATTCAAGAGAAATCAAAGTGAAAACAACATAATTAAAAGTTTAACAATAACATTCATTTATATAAAATTAACATACACAATTAAGTCAGATACTGTTGGACAAGTGTGAATGGTTGAATTGAATTATGTAGTGTATTTATGCCAAGTTTCAGTGTGTGTGTGAATCTGTTTCTAAGGTTTGTGTGTGAAATTAAACAAAGTGTTTGGTCGTGTACAAAAGTGTCTTTTGTGAGAGTTCAGTCACTAGTGTGTATGCGTATGTTTGTTTAAAATTAATGTCCAAAGTTAGTAAGAGTTGTGTACCTTTAGTTGTTTTGGTGTTTGATTGAATGTTTACGAATACTTATTTAGTAGTGTGTTATTTCACTTTCTTTAGTATTGTAAGCAATTGTTCCTGGGAGAGCGAAATGCTGTTTGTTTGTGTCAGAGAAGTTTGCGCGGGAAAAGTGTAGTTGGTCAAAGTTTTGACTAGCGTGGATTAGTTTGGCATCTCTCCAGGGTGAATTTCTGACAATATTTATTTCTGTAAAAAAATATAGAAAATGTGGCACGAGGCCTAAAAAGGGGGATGGGGAAAGGACGGTCATCAATTGTCTTAATTTTAAAACTTACCTAGCCATAACCACTGACCCAATCATACAAAACAATAATCCTATCACCAAAACAACACATTTATACTTACCTTTCTTATTACATTCACGAAAATGCCTCATTGTCTCAATAAAAATCCTAAATAGATCCCATATGTACAAATCGTTGTCTGTGAGGGGAGAGGAATAAAAAAACAAGTTAAAAATCCCCAATGATTATATACAATATGGTTATAAAATATTTACAAGAAACTAAACAAAATCGTTTTATTTATAAAACTCCCCGCAAATCTTAAATGTGGCAGAAATATCAGTTAAGTGGACGAAATCGATGCGGGACTATAAAAATGAGTGCATGTCTGTGTGAGTGCTTGGGATAGATGAATGTTTTTCTATATATTTTTATAGTCCCGCATCGATTTCGTTTACAGGAACCCGGACAAGCCTATGATCCGAATAAACTATATAATGGAAACTTGGACACCCTAAGAGCCTTACATCGACTCTCCTAACTAAGACTCGGTCTAGGTAGCCAGCAAGAGTTGCCACTACTTGTCCAAGTCCATGCTACCTTCCGAGGGTGCTCATTCCGGTACTTATCGACAATATCAAACGCATCGATAAAGTCCCGAAATGGTTTCACATCCCGGTTGTTAGTATCCTGATTTTGCCCTATACGATCTATAGCGGGGTCAAGGCCGGCATTCCAATCCCCCGCTAAAACTACCTGACGAGATGTCGTCAAGAACGGATCGATCTGCCGAAACAAAGCAGGCCGCTCAGAATGGTTATTAGGCGCATAAACCCCAATGAGACGCAGAGCCTTATCATTTATGGTAACATCCAGCACACAAAGCCTGTCCGCCGGATCCGCGAAGACAAGAGTACATCCAGCCTTCAAAGACCTGCTCACCAGCCAAGAGACACCCCTCGAACGACCATCAAAACATGCTGAATAAAGGGAGGACCTCTTAGTCAGCACGTCCTCACGGTCATGAGAAGAAAACCGGGTCTCTGGCATACAACAAACATTCACCCCGAGGCGCTGAAGGTCGCGAGAGAGCCTCAACCTGCGAGACTCGGACCTCAGGCTCCGGACATTCAAACTAGCTAACCAGAGAGACATTATCAAACCGATTAGGGTTGCTTACCTGAATTAAACATGGACGGGGTTAGGATACCGACAGCCTCTCTCATCGACCCGTGGACCATCTCAGTCTTGATGGAGCCGTCTTGGGAGATGCCACCTATATCCCACGGGAAAATAAGCTTTAGAGGGGGGTGTGTGTGAACAAAAACCGGGACGCTCCCAGCACAAAATTGCTTCAGTTTGTTTAGTTTATCGTTTTGGACAATCGCAATAGGCGGGGACATACTGCAAGTGGCTATTGCTTCGTCTAACATGGCCCACGCCTGCTTCGCCCCCGTCCCAGTCCTTATGACAGTGAGGACCCTTTCCGCTCTGGGGAGGTTTTTTGGTTCCTCAATGTTCTTGTTAGCAAATTGATTTATTGATAATAGGTATTTGAGGTCCTTAATTCTATTGCCGTAATCACGGGCCTTTTCTGCTTGTAATGGGGGTATCTTACAGGCATCTTCCCCGCGCTTAAATAAGTGTTTTTTTTTCTATGTCCGGATAGGTCATGTGTGGGGCTTCTTAGCCTCTTGTTTTGGGGAGGGATCATTTCTTGGATTTTAACTGGAGATGGACTGGGTGTGCTGCGGGGTGTATAAGTTTGCCTAAAAGAGCTGGGATCTCTACTCTGAGGGGTTGAGGGATGGGAAATGATGTCGATGGAGTGGCAGATACGGACTTCTCTCTACAAAGAGGAGTTGAGGGCTGGGGAGAAGGTGATGGATAAGGGGTTGTTGAGGGAGTGGTCTTCTTTGTAGAGATGAACTTTGGTTGACTGGATGTAGAGGGCTGGGAAGACTGCAGAATGTTGGGCAGTGGAAATGGGAGGAAGAACTTTTTTACTGGGAGAGGATTTTGATTTGTTTTGGTTGTCTAATTTTTGTTTAAGAGATTTGATTTTCTCCGTTTTTTGGGCTTTGGGGATGGCCCAACCGGGGGTTTGACCAATCCAGTCCCGATAGCCGGCATGCTCATTACAGGCGAGGCGGTTTTTAAAGACGCAGTCAGGGGGGATTTGGCCTGACTTCCAGAGGCCTTCTTCTCTGGATAGGAAGAGGAGAGGTGACCAGTCTCTCCGCACTTCCAACAGACTGGCTTACGGCCGGTCACGATGGCCAGCAGCTTCAGGCCACCAACGTCAAGACAGTTGGGGATGGAGATGAAGGCCTTACAATCTAGAATGATGTTAAAGCTCCATCCCCCAGTCAGGCTATCACAGGAAGCACACAGAATCTCGCCGTAAAGGGACAAGAAAGCTGCCAGGTGCTACCAGATAACCCGAGGAGGCACCTCATACACTGCTACGTGGGCCATGGCCGGCTCTCGTACTCTGTACGGAGAATTAAATCCTTTGAGATCAATTCTCTACTTGTAGCTTGTATGCAGTCTTCGGCAGTGGGTAACAGCACTTCCCACATGAAAGGTCCCTTGCCCTTAACTATTCGAAGGGGCTTAAACCCCAGGGTCTCCAGTGTTTTCACCACTGTGTCTTTCGTCGGACGACAAATTTTGCGACAACTAATCTTTTGTCGATTTCCTTAAGTTCAATTGGATCCTCCAAGAGCTCACCTTCTACCACAAATTGTGCGTAACTCTTGGCACGCTCCAAGAACTCTGCAATATCGATAATGCATTTAGGAGGGGACTTCCAACAATAGGGCGATTCCCCGGCATCTGCATTATCACTTGAGTTGTTTTTTACTTGGTCATTACTGGCATCTACGTTATTGCATTTTTCGGCCTCCATAGATTTAGACGCTTTTTTTTTTAGAACATCTATGATTTCCTCATTTGTAGGAATACTGGCTAAGGCTGGATATTCCGCAATGTTATCCTTGTCAGGCGGATCTTTTTTCGGATTAAAAAGATGTTACTTCACCGATCTCCTGAAGGATGCCATTTTAGGCTTCTTTTTTACAATTTGTAAAGAGGATGCTTGTTTTTCTTTCTTCTCCATTTTAAAGGGAGAGGGAAGGGTGAAAAAAAGGGAAGAATAGTTAATACATTCCGTCTTATAGACGAAACAGTAGGTGACAGAAAAAAGGAACAATAAAAACACAAAGCTCGCCCGAAAGCGAGACAGCGACAGATAAAAAAATATACACAAAAATCAAATGACGAAAGAGAACAATTAAAACAAGATACACAAAAAATAAAGGAACAAAGTTCGCCTAGAGGCGAAACAATAAATTTACAAAAACAAAAAAGACAATAAATCAAAAACGCTAGACCAAAATAATATGAAACTTACAACAATAGACTGAGATAGTCACAAAACAAAATGGCTGACGCTACGATAAAAAATGAAAAGACAAATTAGACAATTAAACAATAGACAAAATTTAAGAATACATAATTATGGCACAAGGCCGAAAAAGAGGAGGGGTTGAGGTTAGCCTTAACTAACTATCCTATACCTAGCTAATCCGATTCACGACCCATTCACTCGTTACAATTTGCCCATTCACCACAAAAACTCGTCCATCACCAATCAATCCTCCATACACCATAATACCGCATCCTCACCAGGGGGACCTACAAAACACGCCCCATACCATAAAAATTGAATGATAATAAATAATACATAAAAATCTAATAATTAATAATGAGGGGGAGGGAGATGAACCCAATAATCAACTAAAATATTAACATAATTCAAATTAAACTTAACAGATGTTAGTAGGGCCCGTCCAACCCTCAAAACAGAGAGGCCGCTGTATTCTGCCTAGGGGACAAAATGAAGAAGCTCTCTCGCTAAGGGAGTGGGAAAGGAGAAAAAAATTATACGGCCATGAGAAAATATAAAGCTGACCCAGTCGAGATAAAAGGGACCAAAAACAAACTGGGGAGGTTGGGAATCTCAACCTGGATCATAACAAAAGAGATAGCCGGGAACAGGCCAGGAACAACACTTACAGTAACTAGGCACACAAAAGCTTGTCTAACCTAACCAAGGGGAGGGCTCCACAGGAAACCACCCCGATGTGACATAGGTTGACCTAAAAGAGAAAATCAAGGCTAGCCCCGTTCAAACGAACCAAGCTCGCCTCAGTCACCCACCTTTCCCTGAAGACTGTCGAATGCAGGCGTTTTCTATCAGTTCTAATCTTCATCTTGAGCTGATGCTCAAAGAATCGGATCAGATGAGCAAGACGGATGACTCGCAAGACTTCCTCGTGTCGTATCGTCCAAATCACCATTCGGGCCGTGTCTAGCAGTGTCAGAAACACCATTCGTTTCACCCCGGAATACGGGGGCGACACATTGTCACACGCGTATGCGCGATCAATGGGCACAAGCTTTTTGGGGGCGAGACGAGGCGTCAGCTCACCGACATGGTCCCATAAGGGGCTGACCCGGGGACAATGCGAAGCCGTTTCTCCTAAACCAAGGCCACACCGTTCACAGTCTGATAAATCTGCCAAGCCCCATATGAAGGCCTTGTCATTGAGAGGCAGCCGATTCCGAGCCAATCGCCAGGTAAGCGAAAACTCAGGGTTACTGACCCCCATGACACGGTCGTTGTACACAGACTCGTCTGTCGATCCGATTCCCGCGTCCCCTCCGTAAAATGGAGGATAGCGAGTACTCGAGCGCCTTCCGTTTGTCGTCAGAGAGCGGAAGTACGGACAATCGATAAAGAACAATCGGGAAAATGTATGTAGCACACACCTCCGCCCTGCCCTTCACGGACAACCTCCGTCGACGCCAAGTCTGACCAGCAGCGTCGACCTTTGCTCGTACTTCAGACCAGTTTTTCTCCAGCTGGAGGTCGGGTCCAAACCACACTCCAAGAATGCGGACAGGACTGTCCATCCAACCGAATGGCACCGGAAGATCGCCCCCTTCCAGGCACCTAACCGCAAACCGGACGACTTGTCGCGGTTAATCTTGGCCCCTGTCACTTTCTCGTACCGGTCAAGTGCCTTCAGAACCGCCTCAATGTCGCTGTGAGACGACACGAAAGCAGATACGCCATCGGCGTACGCAAAAACCCTGGCTCGAGCCCCTCCAGGAACGGCGATTCCGCGTAGGGCCGGACTGCACGCCCCGTCCCTCAGTCGGCGAAGGAGAGGCACCAACGCCAAAACATAAACTAGGGGCGACATTGGACAATGATGAACCGACCTAGACAGAGCAAAAGCGCCCGACAGATTCCCGTTCACCTGTACCACAGCACTGGGGGAGCGATACAGGAGGCTAATCCAGCGGCAGAAGTTGGGTGCGAATCCGGCGGCCTGCAGGGCATCAGCAAGGTAGCGATGGTCAACCCTATCAAATGACTGATCTAAATTGATCAGTGCGGCCTCATCGTCGTCTTTTGCACCCTCTATGATCGTGCGGATCTGATACAGGTTGCTCTCAATTGTTCGGCCCCTCACAGAACAAGTCTGCTCCGGACCCAACAGAGACTCGGCAACTGACTGCAAACGCTCCTGCAGGATCTTTGCCAAAATCTTAACTCTGTGTTTAGCAGAGTTATGGGCCTATAATCATCTAGTTTTCCCCCAACACCCTTGAGCTTTTTCAACAGCGTGATCACACCCCTGGAGAACCAATCGGGGAGGAGCCCGCTGCCGAAACCAGTTGTTGAACACCATGGTCAAAATCGGGACAGCCTCAAGTACAATTCATAGGGCAAACCAGATCGGGCGACTTGCCTCTACTGACCTTCTTCAATGCTGCGTAGACCTCGCCTTCCGTGATCTCTCCCTCGCAGCTAGCCGCTTCATTCGCCGAAAACCGAGAAAAGTCAGCCAAATAGATGCGAAACTCGTTCTCACAAAGACCACCTCGACGGACTTCTTCCTTGCGCAATTCTGCGCCCATGTTCTCAGCTTCGGAAGACATCTTGCTTAACCTATGTCTAATTACCTGGCTCATGTAGCTCTCGCTATTCGAACGCTCGACGGCCTCGCTAGCCCAAGGCTATCTCTAGGGGATCCCCCCAGCCACCGCCCGGGAAAGACTAGCTTTAAGCGTCTTCACCTTCTCAGCTCTATCTTGGGCGAGCCGTTTGCTGAAATCCGCGGTGAAAGACCTAATCCTACACTTAAGTCGATCCCACCACTTATTCCCAATAACCGCCCCCCACTAGCTCCCGCTGCACTAAGCTAGTTAGCTGGTCCTGGAAGTCCCACCTGTCCAGTAAAGACAGATTGAACTTCCAGTAACCAACCATTGTAGGCCTATGATCTAACGCCACACGGGCACAAACGAGTTTGTGCTCCGTATAGCCTACCCACTGGAACGTGGGACAATCTAACAAATCTATGTCGGCTCCTCTAACATCCTGTCAAGGTAGCTAACCACCTTGTCAGGAGGCCAACTATTTGTCCACGTCCACATCCCCCCCGGGTGATCGACTCGGTATCTATCAACGAGACCAAAATCGTCGATCAGATCAACCAGGCTACGATCGCCCCTTGTACCGCTAGCACCTTGCCCCCGATCTAACTTGGGGTCCAGGACGGCATCCAGTCCCCCATTAAGACTAGGCGCGTTGAATCCAACGGGAAGGGCCCCAACCGCCGTAAAAATGAAACCCGCTCCTCCTGGTCGTTGAGCGCATAAACTGCAACGACCCGAAACGAACCACTTTTCACGGCAATATCGGCCACGATCAGCCGTACCTCGGCATCGGTAAGCACAAGGTCCACCTTCGCATTAAGAGTCCGCTTCACCAGCAAAGAAACTCCTCTGGCAACCAGGTCCCCATATGCTGAATAGACGACAAAGTCGTTAGACAGCACACACGCATCGGAACTGCAAACAAAGTGGGTCTCTTGGATCGTGGCGACATCCACACACAAAGGACAAGATGTTAGGTTTTTGTGTACCGTTTTGTACTAGCGAGCCAACCAAAATGAGCCGACTCATTTTATAGTCCACCAATAGAAGCGTAACCAATCAGAAGATTTGAAATATTCAATCCGACGTGTATAGAGGCGGCCATTTTGTTTTCTCCGAATATTCACTGCCAACCTCTGATATGGAAGACCTTAAGTATTATTGAACAGCTGCTACTAGATATTGGTGTTGTTTCATTGAACACATTACTTATGTTGGTTTCTACATTCAGACTACGGTGAACATGTATAACAGTGATTACGAGTCCAGGCTACGACTGTATTTTGACGGAAACGAGTCCAGATATTTATTGTGGGAAACGAAATTCTTAGGCTACCTTAGAATACGAAAACTTCATGACATCATTCTTTGCCAAGATGACCAGAAAGAAGACGATGATTTTATGGAAAGAAATGCGACCGTGTTCGCCGAATTAATACAATACCTGGATGACAGGAGTTTGTCTTTAATAATGAGAGAAGCTAATGATGACGGACGTAAAGCCCTACGAATATTGCGTGAACATTACTTGTCAAAAGGTAAGCCTAAAATTATTTATATACTGAACTAACCGCTTTAAGGAGACAAGAACATGAATCCGTAACAGATTATATTATACGAACTGAGAATGTCACAAATGCCTTAAAAATGGCCGGTGAGACTATTTCAGATGGGCTGCTAATAGCCCTGGTTTTAAAGGGATTACAACCGACATTTAAACCATTCACGACAGTCATAACTCAAAAAGATAAAAAAACTAACTTTCACTGAGTTTAAAGACGCATTACGTAGTAATGAAGAAACTGAAAAAATGTGCAACCCCCCAAATCAAGGAAAAAACGTAATGCAACTAAGGACGTCATTTAAAAAATTCAGAAAAGTAATCCCTCCAACCTACCAGACCAGGAATTATGATATTAAAAATAAGGGATCAAAAAACAACAACAACAACAACATATCATCTGCTTTCGTTGTGGTAATGTCGGGCATATACGTGCGAAATGTCAATTTTATAAAAGGAGTGATTTTTGTAAAACTTTTTCGAATGAGTGAACATATGCCTCTTCATTTGAGTTGGATACTAGACCCAATAATAATAATTCTTATCTAGTCGATACGGGTGCGACAAATCATGTAATTACAGATAAAACAAAATTAATTTTGACCCCTATTTCGAAGCTGATACACATTTTATAGAGTTGGCTGACGGAACTAGAGCTAACAATTTAGGTTTAAAAAGAGGCGATGCCTGTATTTATTTTCGAGATACTAAAGGAAATATTTGTAAATGTTTATTAAAAAGGGCTTTATGTATCCCTAAATTTAAACAAAATATTTTCTCGGTTCAGTCTGCTGTTAAAACTGGTGTTAAAGTTAATTTTCACCGAGACAATTCAAAGTTAATATACCCAGACGGAACTGAATTTAATATACAACAAAATGGACGTTTATATTATTTGAAAAGTATTAAATCTGTGAAAACAGCCACCCACGACTTAGCGACTTGGCATAAAATATTAGCTCACTGTAATAGTTCGGATGTTAAAAAATTACAAGAACACGTTACTGGAATAAAAATTGCATCTTCAAAGGGTTTACAACATTGTGACACATGTATTAAAGGAAAAATGACAAAGTATAGAAATAGGGATCGAATCCCAAAATCAACAGATATTTTGTTCAGAGTTTATTGCGACTTAGCGGGTACAATTTCACCAATGGGTATAGGCATTTATGCATATGTAGTAAACTTTGTGGACGAATATTCAGGACTTATGATATATTTTCTGAAAAACAGTTTTGTACAGTACTCCTAGCGCCTTTCTCTTTTTCGACAGGCCCTTCATGTACTCCTCCCTGTCCAATTTGCAAATGGATTCAGGGGCTGCGAACATCTTTTTCTTTTTCTCGCTTGCACGATGGGGAGGGGAGGAAGTGGATGTGTGAGGTGGAGTGGCTGATGAACTTAGGGAGGAAGTGGAGGGAGAGGGGGATGGAGCACGAGAAGGGGAAGTCGGAAGGCTCCTAACTTTGGGGGAGCTAATAGCTTCTCTTGGCGAAGCAAGGACGGAGTGTGACCTGGTTCTGTCCATGCCCTACTACGCCCTGCTACGGCCAGAGTGTCATTGTGATTGTTCATCTGTTTCTTCCTCCCTGCTCCTTTTCAGGGAAGAAGCTCGAGGAGGAGGCATTCTGTCCCCCTCCATTGGCGTCTCTGTTTCAGCCTGCTGCTGTTGGTGGTGGTGTTGCTGCCGCTGCTGTTGTTGTGGTTGCTGCTGCTGCAGTTGTTGTTTTTGCTGCTGCTGCTGCTCCCGCTGCACCCCCTCTTTGGGTTGCTGTCCCTCTTTCGGTTGCTTCCGAACCTCCTTCGGTTTTTCAGGCGGTGGCTGCCTCTTCTCTTGGGCTATTTCCTTTTGAGAGGGAGACGAGACGCTTGATGTTTTCCGTCCCCTGGAGACTTCCTTCTACTCTCCATCCGATTTCGAAGTCCCCTCCTCTGCTTGCCCTGCTACTATTGTTGCTGTTTTAGCTGCAGTAGATGCTGGCCGTGCTGAAGCTTGTGCACCTTTTTTACTGGGGCACTCCTTTGCCATGTGGCTCGATACCCCACATGACCAATACCATGGTTTTCTGCCCTCCACTACCACGAGCATCCTCCTGTCACGGCAGACCAAAATGTTGGGGATTTCTTGAAAAACCTTCCTGTTCAGGGTTATTTGCACCTCCATATCTCCTGTTTCGATGCCAGTTTTGCTACTGAGGGCCTTCACTTCATTTACTTCACCAAATTTGGAGAAGTAGGCCCCCATCAGGTCATCTGGAATGTCTACGGGTACCCCATGGATGGTCACTTTCGTCCTACGGGTGCCCATATCCGTTTGGAGTCTCAGAGACTTTGTACTCAATACGCTCCCCACCAACTCCTTCGCCTGGTCCTCAGTTTCGAGAAGGATATCCCACAACGTATTAGTCCTTCTTGCGAGAATTTTAGGTCTGATCTTCAAGGCCTTCAAAACCTCCTCCATGCTTTCCCTGCTGACCCCAACCAATTTCCGGGTTTTTACATCGCAGGTCAGCAGGGATATGGTGCGCGGGCTTACTGCGTCAAATGCCTCCTGGATTGTCAAGAACTCATTGTCCTTGAACGAATCTTCATATTTTTTTACGATGGTTAACGTAAAAGTTGCTATTCTTTTTTAGCGGCCTATTTTTTGACCAGACCGTTTTGGCTGGTGACACCGGACTTGGTACCGGCGTATCCAGACTATCGTTGTTTTTGTTGATCATGGTGGCTAAAAAGCCGACCACAGTCGACCAAGTGACTAGTTATTTTTCCCTTTTTAAGAGTTTTTCAGCATAGGAAGTATATAAAATATTATTCAAATGTAAAATAAAATGAAAAAAGAACGGGGTAACCAAAGACAATAAACAATTCAACTGTTATAGTGGAACAACCTGGCACACTCCGACATGGATAAAAAGATAAAAGTCTGACGAGCTATTGAAGAAGGAAGGAAAGTGAGACAGACAGAGAGAGCGAAGGCGACCCTTACGATACTCCGTGATTTATCTCCTGTTTTCCTTTACGAACTCTTGCTCATTTGTACTTTACGTACAATAAACCATTGTTATTTGTTACCTGATTTCTTGTGTTATTGTAATCTTTTCACTCGGGATTACTTTGTTGTTTATATCGCATAATCCACGATATAACATCTACTAAATACGCAAAATGTAAATAAAAACAGGAAGGAGGTAAAAATACAAACAGAAAAGAAACAGAAAAGAAACGAAAAAGTGTTTAAATAATAATATGTACTAAAAAAACAAGCAAAAACTAAAAAATTGAAAAAGGTTTTTCGAAAACCAAAGAATCAAAAATAAACTTATACGTTCAAAACAGTTACTTCTCAAAATGCAGTATCGCTGGTCGTAAATCAACTAATAAGACATACGCCAATAGCGAGGGTGAAAGTCTGACTGGTTCGAATCGATTCAGACGCCTCTATTTATTGAGTTTATGGGTCTAAAATCGGCTCAGAAACGTTAGGCGCGATAAGATATTTTTGCTTAAACTTGCTACAGTTTTAGAGGTCTGAGTCAATGAAAAGTCCAGTTTGCTGAAACTAAGATGCTGATTGATTAATAGGTGATTATTAGTGTAAAGTGCATTATCCCGGAGGGGTGAAAGGTAGGTATGGACTATTCCATTAACCCAATAAAAGAAAGGAAAGCCTTAGTGGCGTAAGTCAGAGAAGAGAGAAAAATGAGAGAGACGGGAGATCGCTATTCCTTTTTATACTCTTACGATTAGGAGGTAGACTGATGTCATATCGATTTTTGTCCAAGCAATTTCAAACCTTCCGTTAAAGGTCCACAGGAATATGAAACTTTTGTATTCTATGATGGTAATCTGCCATGTGGTGTCCCAATCAAATTTGAAGTTAAACATTCGAAATATCACCTTTTGTCTGAACACAATCATAAGCGATTGAATCCTGTTTCTTGCATGATGACTAATCTTCATGTAGGCCAAAGAAATATTCGGGTTGTGATTATAAAAGAAAATACCTTTACATTGTAATCCAAAGATGTCTACGGGGACAAGGAATATTCTATGTTTTTTACATAAATAGAAAAAATATATGATTTCTGGATATATTTTTAATAACTACCCATTTCTTCACTGATTCTTCCGTTTTCTAACTTAGTAACTTTTTTCTCATTCGTTCTTTCAGGCGGTTTTGCTGGAATAGCATATTTTGCTGGCAACACCATCGTTGGATCTTATTTTAACAAGAAACGGACTTTGGCTGTAGGAATCTCGCAAAGTGGAAGTGGATTTGGTGCATTTGCTATTAATTATTTATTAGAATGGAGCATTTCCTTTTATGGTATGAGAGGAACATTTTTATTAATAGGTGGATTGTTTTTAAACTTTGTTGTCTATGGCGCCTTGTGTCGGCCGCTTCAAACCGTCAACATGAAGAATAAGGAAGGTAAATGTATTTCCTGGGTTATAATTTATAACGAACTTAGTTGTCTGTAAACAGAACATTAAAGACTGTGTAATATTTAAACTTTCGGTGTAAAAGAAGATACAACACCTATTGATTTGATAGGAAAATTTTTTCCTCAGTTTTTGTTTCATTGAAGAGAACTACGATTGATTAAAAATTATACATACATATATATATATATATATATATATATATATATATATATATATATATATATATATATATATTATTTATTTATTTAACACTTTCAACGATATATATATATACATATATATATATATGTATTAATATTAAAATATTAGAATTTTATATAAAATATTGTATGTAAAATCTAGAATTTTATATAAAATATCAAATTTTATATAGATCACATATTCACTGGTCGGCAGTAATTGACAAAGTCCATAGCGAAGGAAAAGGTTTTCCGTGATAGATTAAGCCAGATATTCATAATTTATTATACTGGACATTAATATTACATTACATTTATTTTTCTGATAGAAAAATATTTGATACAATGTCTCTTATCTTCAGAAATACAAATGAAATATGCTAAAACGCTTCAACAAGAAATGAATTTAGCATTTGAGCAAGACGAGAAGACAACGGAAAGTAATGAAAAGACAAATGTAAATATTAATGTATTTTTCTTTCTTTATATTCTTCTTCCTTTAACATTTTATATAAACTTTTATTGAAAAATAGATTCAAGTTCATAAACACGTAATAATAATAATAATAATAATAATAATAATAATAATAATAATGGAAAAATAATAGGGGATAATGTTCTAACAAAATACCTGTTATGGTCCAATATCCTCGCACCACGGTTATGGTTCAAGGTTAGGACCAAGGAAGAACAACACGAACACAAGAGTCGGAATAACAATATTAAACAGAATAATAATAATACAAGAATTTGAATGTGTTAGTATGACTGTCAGTCTGGTTTAGAGTGAACTGCTCTTGTCTCGACTCGTTCCACTTCCTCTACCGTCTCTCTTGAGAGGCGCAGTCTTTATAGTGTCAAGAAGAGTTCATTATCGTTACAGGTAAGATACCATAACAATACCCAAAATGGAAATCCCCAGAAAATAATAAAGTACCCAACATGTGGTTCTATCATTTGTCATCAATCCATAAAACCCTTGCACAAATGTTATGTATGCTAATTAATAACCCCAATGAAATTCCAGATTAAATCACTGAAGGTATTATATATCTCTTACCAATAACGGGTGAAACAGATGATCCAAAACTGTATAGGCCGCTAACATGTCTGCCCACCACATATAAAAGGATCACGTCTATCCTGAACAACTGTATTTACTCTTTTCTCGATTAAATAAACATTCTTACCCTGGAACAGAAGGGATGTCGAAGAGGTTCATATGTCTGCATTGGTTACTAATAAATAAAATGATCCTGGAAAATTACAGGTAGAAATCTCAGTACAGTTTGGATAGATTATGGTAAAGCCTTTGATAGTATATGACAGTCTTGGATCCTTAAGGCTTTGGAAATGTACAAACCATCCCCGGTGATAGTAAATTTCTTTAAATATAGCGTGGAATTGTTGAAAACCACATTATACCTAAATCACATCAAAGGTAATACCGCTTCTAATTGTTTGAATATCCGATGAAAAATCTTTCAAGGAAAATCCCTGTCACAAAATCTTTTCTTTCTTAACCCCCCTTTTGCATGAATTAAACAGTAATAACTATGGATACAAAGTAAAAAAATAAATTGTTTAATCACCTCTTCTACATGGATGATCTCAAACTCTTTTCGAAAGACAACAATGAGTTGAAGGTATCGTCAATACTGCAAAATGTTTCAGTAATAACACTAGTATGGATTTCGGATTAGATAAATGTGCAAAAGCAACACACAAGAAAGGGAGAATTACAGAGAAACACTCAATAGATTTATATTTTGTCACAAATATTAGGGAACTGGAACAAGAAGAAGCCTATAAATGATAGAATACAGTATAGCCAAATGAAGGAAAAATTAAGAAAAGAATATATGTGTTTCTGGTGTTAAAACTACAACTGTATTACAAAATCACAACAATCTGGAAACAACAGAAGACGGGATGAGGATCTGTGTCATGGAACATGAACGGAATAAGAAACTTTATTCACTAATAAAGGATGCCAACAAATTCCAAATGGAGTTTCAAGAGTGTGAAGAAGGGCAAATAAACCATAATACAGCTACTGCAGCAGAAAAGAACCGAAAAAAGAAAGCAAATCTAAATGCAATGTACCAAATGCAGAAACGATAGCAAGATAAGACTCTTCGTGGTCAATAATCTTTCCCGTAGCAAACAAGCTGATGTAGACACTCCCCGTAACCAGAAGTGCTTACGTATTGCAGGGTTAAAAGCTGAAACCGAAGGTTTTATCCTTATTGCACAGGAAAATTCTTGCTAACTAGAAATTACCAAACACACATACTGAAAAAATTGTAAGTCCGAAATGCGATAAATATCCAGAAAGAATTGACCATCTTGCATCAGGTTGCATGGTGTTAAGACTCATTGTATATAAAACTCGGCATGATGGAGTGGGCCAATATCTGCACTGGAAAATATGCAACTTTTACCGAAAGAAACTGTTATGAACATTAACCAGAGACCGTTACAGAGATAGGACTTGTAGCAATTTTATTGAACTTTACAACACACACACACACACACACACACACACACACACACACACACACACACACACACACACACACACACACACACACACACACACACACACACACACACACACAAAATCAAAGCTAATCAACCAAACATCGTGATCAAAGACAACAAAAACAGAATTTGATTTCTGATTGACATGACTGTCTCCGCGAATTGTAATGTATCTTTAAAGATCTTCAAAATCTATCAAAAATAAGGATCTTGAAGTGGAAATCTAAAAAATGTGGCACATGAGGACATCAATAATTCCAGTTGTAATTGGATTGGTCGGAAAAGATTACGATAGACTCACTGAACGGATTCTTTGTAGCTCATGCCTTAAAAAACTTCAAAAATGTACTCACAAGTACAACTCATACATTACAGAGCTTTATCTATGTAAAATGTGTGTGATCTTAGGGGTTTTGTTTTTGTTTTTTTTAAAAACATTCAGTGGAAAATATGAACTCATTTCTGATCTTAGGCCTCTGGTTGCAACCCGAAAGGAAATGTGTATTCAACAGAAATCAAAGGAAATAATAATAATAATAATAATAATAATAATAATAATAATAATGATAATAATAATAATTTTTATTACATAAAATATAAATAATAATGATTTAGTAATTAGCAAAATTACTTAAATGGGCGCCCTGCATAGAAGTAATCTCTAGCAACCTAATCTGGTAGATTATCGCGGCTGTTAGTTGAATTCTCAGTACGTGTCTGACATTAGGATTTGTACAGAGCGAAGCAATGCTTCAGAAGTAAAAATAGGTTTTCATTGCAAAGAAAAGATTAACCAGATAAACTTGTTGAATTATTGTTGTCCTGATTCCAGGTTTGGATGTAAAAGGCAATGTAAACATTTACGTTCGTTGTTATCATTGTACGTCAAATTAAAACAAAATATTTCCACCATTGACCGTATTAAAGAAAGTAAATACGTTAAGTTTTATGGTGCAGAAGCGTTAATTAATATGAATATTTCTGTATTTGGCTGTATTAAACAGGGACGTTGTCGTGGAGAAGTATGACATTAAAATAAAAAAAAAATATCTGTGTTTGGTTAGATGAGGCAAAATAAATAGTTCTAGCCGTTGTTGTAGGGTCGGGTTATATTCAAATCAAACATTTCTAATTTTGGGTGTGGTGATCGATTAATTCATTTTCTAAGCCTTATTACCCCTTTGCAGGTTATTTAAAGCCAGTTTTATCTGTGTTGTACGCAGTAAATATCTTCAGACGTTTACGTGGAATTATGGCAAATGGAAATGAAATATTTCTGGATTAGGTCAGATTAAACAAGATATCTTCAACTTAAATCCATATATATATATTTCGTGTGGGAATAGGTGAGAAATTCTAATTCCCAATAATTTTACAATATTTACAGTGCTCAACAAAACTGTGATAGCATTTTTGATCCCCGCAAATAAATCGCGGCTGAAATTTTCAGTTAACAAGGCAAAAAGATGCAAGACACAAAACACTGAAAAAAACCCTACAAAAACTGAAAAACCTGTCACCTTAAAGGCGATATAATGGGAGAAGTAAACTAAATAAAGATGGGGCAAAAATAAAAGGGGGCCTTTACGTTTTCATACCATAGCGATGTTAAACAGAAAAAGGCATAAACGGGAAAATTAAATTGAACCGGGATGTCTAATGATTAAGTCAGAAGCACAATCTCCTCTTAAATAAGTGGTATCCAGGAATCATTCCAGTTCGGCTCTGCTCACTCTCACTAAGCGCGAAACTGTCATTCACCTTTCACGGAATTTCACTGAAGAGAATCGTAACCTTTCCGTTCTGATCTTAAATAAGTTAATACTTAAAAAAGGTATCAGTTGGGAAGAGGACTTCTCACCACCACGAAAATCTTTTTGTTGCGTCGTCCAAATCATGACTTGCATAATACCGAGTAAGCACAAGAGGACGTGGTACTTTTCCTTTCTCAGTGACAGCGCCACATTGGCATCTAAGACTAAAATAAATCTATCCTAGCTAGTCACACTCATTGACGCTGACCGTGTGGCCTTCAATCTGCAGTGAAAGAAGGCATTTCGAATGGCTCCCTCCCAATCGCCACAGCGCACGTACTCAAGTGAAATCGCCAGCCTCGATGCGGGAAGCCACTTGCCTTAAACAGAGAGCCTCATCAGCGAAGTGAGTGATGCCTCGCTATTGTTGAGGCATTTCAAAAGGGCAAATTGAACAGTAGCTCTGCTTTGTAAGGCCGGGTTCGTTAATCTGATCTCAAGTGCCCCTGCTCACTAGGACTTGATATAAGACAATTTCTGAGACAACACCTTGGTGTCAGAGAGGCAATGATTCTCTCGGAAGCGGTACCGCAGTGAGTTACAACATTACCGATAAAGGAACATTGGGCTTGTGGCAATCGGCGGGCCTCCTCCTTCCCAAATGCACACTCACCAGGGGAAGAAAACTCCGTCGGTCGTCTCCCTTGCAGATATTTTCGCCATTACCGTCCTCTTGCGAACACATTCCTTCCAGGAAATTCTAACTGAGTCCTATGTTGATGAATAGCGACACTCGACATTCTAGACAGTCTTCAGCAAGATGGAGGCAGCAGAAGTAGATTCATACCCTTCCCAAGGTTATTTACTCGTAAGTAAATATAACTAACCGAAGAACTACGCTTTCCTACTCTCTCCGAATATTCACTGCCAACCTCTGATATCTATGACCTGAACTGAATTACTGAACAGCTGCTACTAAATATTGGTGCTGTTTCATTGAACAAATTACTTACTCCGTTGGATTTCTACATTCAGACTACGGTGATCATGTATAACAATTTACTCGTAAGTAAATATAACTAAATCAACTCAGCACCACGTGTTCCCATTTGGTCGAATTCATCTTTGCTTAAATTCGGTGATCGTATGTGAACTGGTGTTTCAACGTGAAATGTTCGTAAGCCGAAGAGTCGCTAAAAAGAATTGGATAAATGTGAGAAGCACATTCTTTGCGCCCGTCCTCTTCAAAGAAAGATTCCCCCGAGACTTTTTCTCGAACTTCCGACCAGTTCATCTCCAGCTGCAGGCCAGGACTAAACCAGATAGTAAGTATCTTAACCGGCTCGTTCGTTCAATTGAAGGGCCCGCGAAGAGAAACTAACTTCCGCAAGCTCACGGGCATATCGCAGTTCATTATGACCCCTGCTACCATCGCATACCTGGTAATTTCTTTACTGATTTCATCTATTTCAACTCTGCTCTTTACGAACACAGACACATTTGCATTGGAAGTATAGCTGGCCAAGGTGGTTGCATCAGGTAACGCAATTCCACGAAGGACCGGATTCGCTTTTAACTTGCGAATAAAGCGTTCCAACGCAAGAACTTATAGCATCGGCGAAAGCGAACAACTTTGATGAATAGATCTGGACAACCTGATAAGATTCAACCTTACCCCATTCATTTTGACTACTGCCCCGAGGGGTCCAGGATCCAAGGATCTAATCCAGGTGCAGAAATAGCGATGGAAACTTGCTTTTCTAGTTTTTCCCAGTTTATTGAGCACGACCGACTACTTCACAATATATATATATATATATATATATATATATATATATATATATATATATATATATATATATATATATATGAATTTAATATTTCATATATATCTATATACGCACTATTGCACAGGTGAAAGAAAATAAAAACTATCTACAGATATGTGTATATATATTTGTTTTAATGTCCTTTCTTTCCCTATTATTTGTTTCTCTGTTCTATTAGACCACTTTTATCTATGTATATTTGCCCGTATATGTTATATTTTAATAAGTTGTTCGAATTCATTTAATGACACTTTCAATCTTAAACATTACTTGGTTGTTGTAACGGAGTGTCTATGTCAATGTATGTGGGTGTATGTACATGTCTTTATCGGTGTCTGTGTGTATGGTAACTTGGATGCACCTTTCATTGAGTATGTATGTTTTTTTTGTAAAGGGTCGTGGAGATATTTCCTGTCTCGTCACTTGTAGCTAAATACGTCTGCGTGTTTATGTATTATAATCTGATTGTGTATGTATTGTCTTTTGCAAGATGTCACCCTCCCATGTCTATATTTAGAATTCAAATGTATCTATGTTGTCATGAAGTTCAGAGCAACAGTTGATATTAACGTTTATTCCAATTTAATTTCAATAAAAACAAAATAAATAGAATAACATATGTATTTTTTTCTTTTTTCATCAGTAATTTTATAATTTTAAACTTAAGAGATTAAATTTAAATTTTAAAATGGGTAATTTTAAATTTTATCGTATAATTTAACACTTATTAGTTAGAATAAATTCTATTTTAGTCTAAGCCCAACATTAAGGCATTAAATAGTTATTATAACCTTAGTTCGTTGTCAAGTTTTTTGAATTCTCGTATACTTGTATTTTCATTGGTCATTGCAGCTTATGTAGCAGCGTTTCCCCTTGCGAAGGGCCGTTAATTAATTTGAACCTTTTTAAACCCTTTATTCTACATACAACATCATCACTTGATAAGACACCAGAGGTGTTGAAACAAAATTGCTATTTTTGTAGTGATTTTATAACATATTTATGTTATAATTTTCGAATAAATAATTATATATATATATATATATATATATATATATATATATATATATATATATATATATATATATAAAAGTTAAAATAAATTTATAACTGATCATATGATGACTAAATCTTTTCCTTATTATTTATTTATTTATTTATATTGCTTTGTCTATAAATTTATACATTGAGCTTTCATCATGGAGTTAAGTTTTTAATATTTTTACATTGAAGAATAATGAAATAATACCTACAACCTACTGACTTCGTATTGTATATATATATATATATATATATATATATATATATATATATATATATATATATATATATATGTATATATATATATATGTCTGTGTGCGTGTCTGTGTATGTGTGTGTGTGCGTGTGTGTAGTGTAGTGTGAAGAACAGTAGTATTTGTGTGTTTTTACGCATTTAATTTAATGGACATTTTAATGATAGTTCCGAGATTCTGTAATACAGCCTAATTTATGCAAACACTTTTTATCACTAAAATTTATAATTGAATTCAATCACTTTGATTTTCAGACAAATAATCCTGGTACCCCTGAAGAAACTAATCTTCCTGGAAACAGCCCACAGACAACTACACCAAGTACATTTTTAAGCAAATGCTCTGATTTCCATAAAATAATATTTGATGGAGATATTATGAAAAATTGCAGCATGCAAATACTTTTAGTAATTTACATTTTGGCGACAAGTAAGTTAAAGAATTGTATGAATAAATGTAATTAATGTTATGAATATTCATAAAAAAGAAATAAATAATTTATAATCATATTAATTTATAAATTGTAAAAAGTGTTTCATTTTCTGCATTGAGCTTCGGAATTCAAATACTCTCGTGTAAAAAGAATTAATAATATGAATTATTAATTCACAACTGCTTACTACTTAGTATTTCTTTTAATGTTTTGTTCCTTTCCAGTATTTCTAAGACTGGACAATTTCTTTCATTTCTTGTAATATACTTTGTCTTTCGAGTATTTCTAAGAATAATCATTTATATTCATTTCATATAATATTCTTGACATTTGTAAAGTTCTAAGAAAATGCTTTTCTTTCATTTCTTGTAATATTCCTTGCTTTTGTAGAATGTCTTTAAATAGACTTTGTTGCTTTCGTATTTCATAATATGATAATTCTCCTTCATTTCTAAGAATATTCTGAATATTTCTTTTAATATTCAGAATAGAGAATTTCACAGAATAGTCTTCCGTATTTATTCATTTTACATGCCATCAAATAGAGAATTCCGATCTGAATAAACTGGAAATCTAATTAATGTTAATTTCTTTAGATGCATTTCGAATATTTGTCATTTTTTCCAGCCAACAAACTGGTAATGATCTATGTTCCTGCAAAAGTGACGAATGTCGGACTCACGATCGAACAAGGAGCCTTGATAATGTCAATCTCCGGTGCAGTTTTTGCATTTAGCGACATTTTTGTTGGAATTCTTGCAGACGTGTTCCACGTCTCTCCAAGTTACCTTCTGATGTTTTCATTGTTTGGTTCGTCAGCCTCTTCTTTTGCATTTATATTCTGCCGTTCATTTTCAATGTTCGTCTTGTGCATGTGTCTATTCGCCATTTGCTTTGGTGAGTATTTCAAACAAAAATACCACTTCATAATATCTATCTTAATAAGGCGTTTTTACTCATTGTTTTAAAGACAAATTCTCTTATATTTATTCTTGCTTCATTTCAGCCGCCTTAATTTTGGACCTTCTTTAAATGTATATTATTTCTGTGAAATTTACCTCCAATACCAGGTTAGACGACAAAAAACCTTCGTTAGCTAATTTTTTCCGCAAGCTTTGTGATATCACTTTATTGGCTCAGGAGGTTACCAGACATATCAAAAGCCTTGACTCTACGAAGGCTACTGGTCCGGGAAAAATCATTGTAGTTTTTTTCCAGAAACTTAACCTAGAAATATTTCCACTCTAACCACTGCCTTAAGAACAGAATTTTCCAGCCCCTGGATGGTGTCTAGTGCGCCCTGTGTACAAGAACACAGGTGAGGTCTTGTCCCTCTCTCAATATCTCTCCATCCTCCTACTTAATATCATTAGAAAAGCTTTTGAAGCCGTCATCAACAATTACTCAAACAAACTCCTGTGCGACAAGCAATACGATTTTGCTCTTTTAGATCTACTGCTGATGTCTTAAATATTATCTCGCATAGAATCAATGAATCACTTGATAATAATAATAAAAAACCATCTCGAGAGTCATAGGCTTAGACATCATGAAAGCCTTTGATTAGGTGTAGCACAGGGGATTGCGACACAAACATGCCATTTATGGAATGTCTGGGAGAGTTTACTCACTTATGAAGTCCTTACTTATCAGTTGGGTCGATGAAGCTCTCGATAATGGCCAATCCTCTAAGAAACAAGGGATGAATGCTGACGTTTCCCAAGGCTCTTTCTGTTACCCACTTTCTAATTTATATTAACGATCTACCGAAAGATATATTTTCAGATCCTTAGTATAAATATATATAAATGACAGCCCGGTGTATGGGTGCACCTGCAAATATATCCTGGCCGCTGACCTTTCCTCCGACATAACATAGATGAATGTGAGAGAGACTGACTGTTATTTAATATCACCAAAACAAAGTTAATTACACTTTATCCCCATCGGTCAGACCGTAAATCTATGCCAATTCTAATGAGAGGTGAGACCCTAAAAGAGGCTCCTTGCCTCGAATGCCTAATGCGTCTAAAGCTCACTTCCAACCTCAAATGGAACGTCTATATTCTTGACATTTCAAAAGATTGTGGAAGAATGGACGGTTGCTTGAATCTCTACAGAAAATAGCAGACTCCTGCTGCCATGTTCGATCTTTACAAGAGTCAAATCAAACCAAGAATAGAGTATTGCTGCCATATCTGGGATGGTGCTTCCCTATCCTCACGATCCATGCCCGACACCTCCTTGCGGGTGATGAATTATTCTCCATCCTGTAAACATTATCCCGCAAACAAAGCATTGCAAGCCCCTTACTACTCTATCGCTATTACTTTGACAGATGTTTGGATGAGTTACATTTTTAGTGCCACCATTTCAGCCATTCATATCTAGGACACGACATGCGATGCTCACAGCGGCAAGCCATACCCAATCCCTTTGTATTAATATTCGAATTATACAACGATTTTTCTTCTGAACAGTTTATATTTTCAATAAAGTTTCGGTCTTTAAGTAAATGATCATTTAAAAAAAAAATCGAAATTGATCAAAATAAAAATAATTATTCTAGAATATCACCACCGTCATTTTAAAGGATTTATGCAGAATTTGTTATAGAATTTGCAGAAATTGTTATAGAAATCTTTCCTAAAAATTGTTATAGAAATCTATGTAGTAAAAGAACAATCTAAAATTATTCTGCACTGTTTTCTTAAAGGAATATCAATACAATTTTACTGCATAAATTGTTAATCCAATCCAAGCGAAAGGATATCACAAAATTATCATTAATAAAGATAAGAAAACATATTCGGCAACAGATATTGCTGTAATGGAAGTCAACAGCAAAATTCTTCCTTTATTTAAAAGAAATTAAAAACGCTTTATTTAAATTAACGGATAATATTCTGGTTCTCAATTCTACACGCTTTTGTCTAATATCCTTCATAAATAATTTCAAATATAAAGATTTATTTACAGTTTTATAACTCTGTACAGAACCCTTTACATTTTTATAACTCTGTTCAGAATCCATTACATTTTTATAACCCTGTTCAGATTCCTTTACATTTTTATAACTCTGTTCAGAATCCATTACATTTTTATTACCCTGTACAGAATCCGTTACATTTTATAACCCTATTCGGAATCCATGACATTTTTATAACCCTTTTCGGAATCCATTACATTTTTATAACCCTGTACAGAACAATTAACCGAGAATTCTAGGAGATTATCTCCTGACATGAATAGCGAGATACGAACAATCGCTTCCAACAGATCGAATAAAAGATCGAAATTCATAGAACGCACTAAACTCTTGTAGAAGGCCAAAGAGTAAAAGAGTTGAAATTTTGTCTATAAAGAAACAAGATAAAAATGACCATTATTTACATACGGATTATTTTCATCATTTTTACTGTTGTTATTACAACGTTTCGGCCGTTGCGCCCTCCGGCCTTCATCAGGTGTATATCAGTCTGGATAACCTAAACGGGACAATAGTGGATTAATGTGAGTTCGTGAACTTGGTGATATAGTAATTGTGAGTTCAATTTCTGGGCCGAGCTGTGTGGAATTAGAAAAGTGGAAACAGGGCGAACAATAACTTAGCGATACCAAAAATACCCAGAAGAGATGTCCCTAGACATGGGCAGTGGAACGAGAACATTGTACGCCAGTAAATTAAATAAAGGGTTCAGTTCAGAATCAGCTGTATGTTCCCCGGATCGACATACACCTGACGAAGGCCAAATGACATAACGGCCGAAACGTTGTAAAGTTTAAATTCAGTCAGAAATAAGAATACCAGTTCGAATACAACTGTGTATTTTAGTAATTTTTAATCTGAAAAATTCAAATATTTCGTCTATTTTTGTTGTAGGAATAAACTTGACCCTTCGTGTTGTCCTTGTGGTTTCAATTTTGGGAGAGAAGAACCTGGCCAAAGGATATTCACCCTTATGTCTTTTGATTGGTTTGACTTATATTATCGATACGGAACTAACAGGTACTTGAGTTGGTTTTTTAAACTCTTTAGTTGAAATCTTTTCGAGACATTTACATGATTATCCGGAACTTGACGGATGGACCAGTTTAAAATAATTTTAAAAGCATTTTATATATCTTCCTTTATACTATCCTGAATATGATTACTTTTTATTATTACTAATTATTTCTTTCCGCTTAATTACTTATCATGTATACAGTAAACATACATATGAAATAGACTTTAGTAATAAGAATATTTCTCAGGGAAAAGGTTTTTCGGTTAACATTTACGCCATGACTTAAGTCCAGTTATTTTTTAGATCTGATGTCTTAATTGATATAACAGTAAATTTCCAAAGAGCCTCACTTCACATTTCTCTGAAATTCAGACTAATACTGACCCATAAGACAATAACTTGACAAATGTAGAGAACTGGGTCAACTTTCAATCATAAGAGCATCAACTATATTTGTTATTTATGCATTGAGGGATAGAATAATCCAGCACCATTTCTGCTATTGAAGATACACCAATTCAGGCTTTATAGCTAAGGTCCTTCGTGCCACTTACAGAGGGTCGAACCATCCTCACTCCCTTCGTATTCCACTGGTAAAAAGGAAGTTTCACTTAGCATCTACTCGAGAGAAGGTACTTTGTGGAACAGACTCCCTATTCAATGCTTCCACAAACACTAACCTTCAAACCCTACATATATTCATAATTTGGAATTAATTGCTCCTCTTACATGCATACAACAACTTTATTAAGTAACCCTCTTCTTTGAGTGGCTTTTGGGCCTTGTATTAAATGGAACCTTAGTTAAATGATGAAAAAATGAAGCTATTTTAACATTTTTATTATATTCAGGCTAATGTGGGTCCATAAAAAACAAGACAACAACATAATAAATAAATGTGGAGAGCAAGGTTCAGTTTCACATCTGAAGGGTAATAATTACATTTATTCTTTATGCAATGAGTCGTAGAACAGCCCGACTCCATGAGTTGTGTCCTTCTATTATTAAAGACACTACATTCACTAGATTAGGGTGAGAATACAACTGCTGTTCGAATGATCCTTAAAATTATATATAAACAGCTGGGTGGCCAGGAGCCAAATGTATTTTTGTATTTGTATCGCGTTGAGACATGTATTGAATTACAACCCGTTTTTATTTGTCTGCCAACTGGACGCTAGTTGGAACTTTTGGTTGTAGATTTTGTTGCCTCATCCAAACAGGAAGTGTAACGTTTATGATTGTTATTGTGCTTTGTTTTTGTGTTTTCTGACTGTTTTCCTTGTTTTCGCGAGGGGAATACCCTCCTGCCATGGCGGTGGTGCCCCATGAAAAAGAGACATTTGCCACTACATCAACAGCACCATCAGCATGAATTGCGGAAAGGCATCCAAAAGGATCTAGTTACTACAAGGGCCTGAGAAAGGAGTATAGCTCGTTCATCTTAGGCCATGAACTTTTGCCTGTGCATTCTGAATTTAAGGTAATTACAATGAGAACAATCTTCCTGTTGATGGCTGACGTCAAGGCAAGGAAATTCATTGCTGTCAATAGGAAGACGATGGAAGAGGCGCTCAAGGCCTTGCAATTGGGGCCAAGTTGTTGGTTATCAGGTCAAATACCATGTGGGACATCGTACTGGCAACAGAGGAGGCTGAAAAAGCATTGGCCAGCAGCGTGCTCACCCCTAAGTATCAGAGACTTCAAACAGAGTACATGGGCATTTGGAAGACCAGGATTACCTTACATGCGGTGCCCATGTACATATCAGAGGACCATTTGGTGGGCCTTCTTCTCAGAAGAAAGGCGGGCATTGCCACTAGTGACTACGAAGTCATGGCGACATTGACCCGTCCAAAATTTAATGAATTCTTTAACGTCATCACCTGCGCCGGCCGAAAAATTTTATATTGTGGTTGAGGTCCGCCGTCCCAATTGTTGAGTTAGTGGTGCCGCCGGTCACCTGGCAAAGTTGTGTCCGAGCAGACACTCGGCACCACAGCCTCAACCATCAAAAGGGTGAAAGAACCAAAGAAAGCCTGCAGCGAGTGGACTGAGGTGGTGAGGATGGGAGCTATGGCGGTAACTCCGCTTTCCCAGCAGGATGTCCCGGAAAAAGGAGCTGCCAAGCAACAACAGCAGCAGCCGAAGCAGCAGCAGGCGAAACATCACAAGTCGATGCAGCATCAGGAGAAACGACAGCCTGATCAGCGGCAACAATTACAACCGCAGAAGTCGCCGGAAAAGTTGCAGCCACAGAAGCAGCGGGAGCAACCCAAGCGGCGGCAGCTGACAGAGCAGCAGCTGGAGTTCCAAGAAAAACAGCAGCAGCAGACTATCCAGCCACAGGAGGTGTTACCGCAGCTGGACCTCTACATGGCGGTGGAAGAAGATCCTCTTCACTGAAAAGAGGGAGGCATGAAGAGGAGGAAGAGGACCAAAGTATTCCAGAAGGGAGAGGAATTGTGGTCGGAGTAGAGGGTGGAGAAGGCCTTGGTAGCTGCTGAGACCTAATCCGTTCCTGTTTCGCAGGAAAGACGTGACAAACACCATAACCAATATAAGGCAGAGCCTCCCGTCATCTCCTTCTTCCCTTCTCCCTCCCCTAACCCAACCCATGAAAAAGATGAGAGAACAAAAAAGGAAGAAGACTGTTCACAAGGGGGAAAATCTGTGTATGATAGACAAGCAGGATCTTGAGAGGGACCTTTCTTCTCAGAAGAAGGACCTCTAGAAGCTGCTGTTTAAATGTACTTCTGCGAATAGAAAGTCTACGGAAGACCCCTGCAACTACGGAGGGACCCTGGAGTGATTACACTCATAAGGAATACGGTTGATAAGGGGTGGGAATAACTGGCGAAGGCTAAAACTACCATACTCAAATAAAAGTTTGACTGACTCGTCAGCTTGGAACCGACGGATAAGTCAGCTGCACGATTACTAAATGATGTAACCAGCCAACATCGTCTTACCTACAGATATCTGGCTATGAGCGCCATGCGCTTCGACAACCCTGAAGAAATACCCGCTTCTTCGTCAAATAAGAATCCTTGGGTGGTTTGAGGGAAGACATTCCACTTAGTTGGATCAATTAGTAGGAGAGATTGCCCAGTAGCTAAACTGTTATGTCATAATTGCGGGATTAGGGGCTGCGTAAAAAGGGTATGCTCGAAATCTAATAAAATTGTAATTGGAACCACAAACAGATCAACAAGGTGTGAGACAGGACGTGGTTTATTCATTTTTTTGAACACTAGTTTGGATGTGAACGGATCTGATTTGATACCGCCCGGTGATATGCCTCATCTTGCGTGGAATGGAAAGCAATTTTCACCGCCGTCATTAACAACAGAAGGAACTATAATGTATCAAAACCACGCTTTATTTGGACACACCCAGACTTGTCCAGTTAGTCACGGTAGTCATCACATCCTATCGTTCGCCGATATAGAGGCTCAAATTTGTTCAACTGGGTCAGATATTAAAACTACTCAGTTGCCCAGACGGGTACCTCCTGCCAACTAGTTATCGAATACGTGGCAGCCAACTTCATATAAAGGGCGTGTTGTTCATGCATATAAGAATTGGCTGGAGGAGACATGGCAGGTGGTGTATGTGTCAAAGAACATGTCTGGTTTTTACTTATCAGAATCTGCCCTGAAGGACGTACGTCTGTTGCCACCTGATTTCCCAGCTCAGACCAGACATCACGGCTCAACTCGTTGAAGGGCGCAAAGGAAAATGCCCTGCGCACATGCTCACGCAGACAACCCATTCCAGCGGTGCCTAGTACCATTCCGTTCCAACGGTAACCAACATCCACCTACTGGACCGATGGATAAATGACCATTTCAAGTCTGGCGCATTTAATACATTCCCACACCAACCCTTACAAACTATAACTGGAAAGCCATTGGACATTACCTTCGTTCCTGATGCGACGCCATCAGCGGTCTATACACCGATCTCTGTCCCTCACCATTGGAAGAAGAGAGCGAAACAAGACCTCGTTCTAGACGTCGCACTGGGTATAATTGAACACTAATGGGCACTCCTACAACCTGGTGCTCAAAGTTGGTAGTCGCACCCTAAAAGACGGCTATCACAGACTCACGGTGGACTTAAAGTAACTAAACCCTGCCTCCATGAGGGAAACTCATCACGCCCCGTTCTCATTTAATCATGTCTCCATCGTTCCGGCTCAAACCAGGAAAACAGTTCTGGACCCATGGATTGAATACCACAGCTTACTGATTTTCCCAGCTGTACAAGATGTCACTACATTTAAAACTGAATGGAGCCGGTGCAGGTATCTACGTGCTTCCCAGGGATTTTACGCGTCTGGAGACGGATATACCCGTAAGTTCGACGATATTACAGTGAGCATAATTCGAAAAACCTGTTGCATAGAAAATAGCCTCCTTTCGGACCATTCTATAGAGTCCTCGTTCTGGCACACAAAGGAATATAAAATCAACTTTGGAAAGAATCGGATTGTGTTTAACCCTGACGCATTTCCATTTTGCAGAGAATAATGTGGAATTTGCCGGGTTCTTAATAACTGCCGAAACCAATAAAGAAAATGACTGAGGACATCCTTTACTTTTCTACGTCCACAAATATCACGGGCTCAGGTCCTGGTTTGGATTTTGCTAAATCAGGTATCATGCATTGTCGCAAGCTGACGTTATGTCCCCACCCTTCTGGGAATTACTGAGTTTGAAGAACTGAAAATTTTATTGGGACGAAACGCTTGACCAACTTTTTGAGGGGTCGAAGCGAGTAATCGTGTGGAAAATTGAGGACAAAGTCTAGACGTTCGAGATCAATAAACCGACATGCCTTTCAATAGATTTTACAGTATAACAGGAATCAGTTGCATTCTTTTTTAAAAACACTGTAATTGTCTTGGCGAAGGGAACCCAAATTGCGATAATGGTCACTGGAAAACTATTTTGGTCGGATCTCGCTTTAACAACGACATAGAATCTCGCTATGCACCGGTCAAAGGTGAAGCCCTGGCACTTGTCTATAGGCTAGATTCATATCGGATGTTTATATTGAGATGTCCAAATTTGCTCCTGACTGTTGATCATCAGCTACTCATAAAAAGAGAATGCCCTCTCTTTTATTTCAAGGAACGCATACTAATATACAAATTCACCATTATACATTTCCCTGGAAAACTTGATGCTGCACCCGACTGCGCCTTCTGATACCCAGCATGCATCCTATGAGAGGACTCGACAAAACATCCCCGAATAATATCTGCACGTATAAAACGGAAGCGTAGACGATCATTCTACGAGGCGACTACAACTGATGCAGTGAAAACAATCGACAGTGCAATAAAGGCTGCATGTCCTCATACGAGCATGACCCAAGATTAAGGGCTATGACATGGCATAGGGTCGTAGCTGCGGTAGCCATTGATGAAGAATGTCTGGTTTCCCCAAATCACGCCATGACCTTCGGTCGGTGACCTCTCAGTTTTGGACCATGCGCCATGAATTGTACTGTGTCGAAGGAGTACCTATCAAAGAGGATAAAATCTTTATACCTCGACAATCTCGTGCGACAGTACTTGAATCCCTACATCAGGATGTAAATGGCATGTAAATGTAAATTCGGACAGACCAGAGCCCAATGTCAGGTATGCAACTCTATCGCCCACTTACACCCCTTGATGCCGCCGTCTAACCTTGAATTTCCATTCCAAAAAACTGTGATTGACGTTTTTGACTCATACACAGTAGAAATTGTGTTATATATGCAGATCAGTATAATGGTTGGGTGAAAATGGCCCTAATGTCATCTGGGAAGGCAAGGGCTTGGTTCTGTGCTTATGGTGTACCTAAAGATCGTACTTCCGACGGGGGACTACCTTTTGATTCCCAAGAATACGACTCGTTCCTTAATAGTTGGGGAATATGGAAATGTATTTAGTCGACTTACTACCCGCAAAACAATGGCCGGGCAGAACTGGCCGTCAAAATGGCTAAGCGTGTACTCGCAGACAACACGGACAGCTGTGGTCGGCTCTGTCATGATTGTGCAGCCTGTGCTTTGTTGACCCAACACAGTACTCTCGCTATGTTGTTATATGGTTGTGTTATCAAAACCCACCCCCTGACCTACGGGACAAATACCAGATATGTAAACAGTGGAGAGAAATTGGCGAACTAATAGAGGCAACAATGGCTAAAAGGCAAATACGAAACAGGAACTTTTACGATGAACATTGTCGCCCACTTCGGGAATTAAAAATTGGCTATTCTGTTTAGATCTGAATTAAGATGGCCCTTACCCTCGTCAGTGGGTGAAAATAGGGAGATACTCGGTAAATGGCAGTACTATATGCGGGTGGATGGAAGCAATCGGGTAATTCTATGCAACCGTCTCTTCTTCCGTATGATCCACGCAGTTGGTGACGTCCCACATCATTATACCCATCAACCTCATAGCACCTCGATTTATAGCCGGTCCAAGATAGCAACATGGAAAATAGATTAACCACATCTAGACCAGAATTGTATAATAGCTTTGCAGGTCCTGGGGTTTCGGTAGCAGCGACTTGGTGAATCCCCTATGATGATCGACATCCCTTATCACCCATCGGATAACAAACGAAATACCCCGAGTAATGAACCAGAAGAAATGGAAATTAACGACACCGCTAATTGAATCAGCCCAATACAAAATAATATTGGAAAAAACCAATGTCAGACGACACTAGTCCCAAGTCAACGCCCACATCGAAACACAAGGGCACTTCGAACCTTATCCTGCACACACATTCTGAGGCAAACTTTCAACTGACTACATCAATCCGTCCTGTGGTCAGGGGGATGAGGACGCTTGTAGAGTAGAAATGGAAGGTCTCATTAGATAATGGGCGACTTACACAGACAGACATAAGTCACCTTATCCAGTTTTATATAAACAGCTGACTGGCGGGGGCCAGACATATAAAGGATTATGTTCGAATAATATCTTGTTTTTTTTTCAGGTTCTTTATTTGATGCAACACAGACTTTTGACGCCATCTTTTATTTTATTTCCGTTTCTTTATTCATTTCCTGCATCATTTCAAGTGGTCTTATCTATATGCAGCGTAAAAGGAAATTCTACCAATAACCAAAGGAGAATAATTTATAAAGGAAAAGGGATCTTCAAATTACATATCGACCTATGATCATGTTTCAATGTTATATTCAAGATTTATTTCACTGCTTATCTTAAACCATATCCAAGATTTGTTTTTTTGTCGCACAAACAGGAAACGCTCGCCAGTTTAGTAGCATTTGACTAAGAAATTCTGATTCGGTTATTTTAATTTCTTCTATCGAATTAACGAATTGGTATCTTTCGTATATAATCTAAATCAGTCAAACCCACTTTGTATGTTTTGTTTGCATTGTGAAGATGCGAACAAAATTGCCCAAGGAAAAGAGTTAATAATGGAAACTAAAAGGCATTAACTTATAGAGGTTAAAATATTTACGATAAAACTTGTTTGTCAAATTTTATCGAAGAAAAGCTTCATGACACAATTGAAATTAACTAAGTAGCCGCATAATTATAAGCTTTTTTGGTATTAAATTCTGTTTTGCAGTATTGTAGACTGCGGTATTTCAAAAGTGATTACAACGCTACATCTATGTTGGGGATAGTCTATAAGGCAACATTTCTGCAATGTGTGCAATGTTGTAGAGGTGTCAAAAGTTATGCTAATGTAACATTGCATGACAACGTTTTTATTGCAAGATCTATGTATCATTGCAGCAACGTCATTTTCTTTAGATGGACGTGGACAGAAGGGTCTGTCTTCCATTACATTTTTATATAAATAAAAAAAGAGTTTAATTGTACAATACTACATAAAAAAGATTCATGTCTGAATTTCTGAGATGAGGAATTAACATTGCCCACTGGTGTATATATATATATATATATATATATATATATATATATATATATATATATATATATATATGTATGTATGTGCGTGTGTTTGTGTGTGTGTGTCTGTGTTTGTAGGATGTCTAATAGTATCTGAAATAAAAATGAAGATGATGAGTCAAAGTGGGAAATTTTTAATCAAAGACGCGTTACGCCTACGTTCCCATTGACGTCATCAGTTCAACTAAAACAAGAAACACAAAACTTTGTGTTTGGAGAGTACCTTGGGATCTCTGAGGATAAATTGGTTGTCGTAAATCACATTAATTACTCTTGCTTATTACTTCCTAGCTTGAGACTTGAAAAGAACCTGTATGTCTCTGTGCCTTGTTTGTTTTATCTGTATCAGCGTCGTTTGGTATTGTAGGATTTTAATTCAGTGACTTTTATTATTAGTATTTTTTGTCTACACATATATACATGCATACAAACACAGCCAAACATACACACGTATGTGCATTCTTACATATGTTTTCCTAACTATACACCCACCTACTCATACATAAGTATTAGAGCCCATTTTTATTTTCATCTTTATTTTTCATATGCATGTTTACATATACATGCCCATCTATACATACGTGTGCACACACAGCACACATGCACGCATATAAACCTCATAAAATCTGTAATGTGTAGCGTTATGTATGAATTGAGGGCCAAAATAATGTTTTCTTTGACTTCGTATCCGAATACAATGTTATTATGACACTTTGTTTTATTGTTAGACCTTAATAGCAAGGCAACGACTTCATGCAGAGGATGCAACAGCAATCCTGATTTCTTTTGTTATCATTGTGTTGAGTTTACAACAGCGAATAACATAAAAAGGATCAATGATTTTGTTAGAAATGCTCATCATGCTTACTTTGAAGTGAAAGCTGGGTAATCAAGATAAATCGTGGGCACCACATGTTGCCTGTAAAACATTTCAGGACCAGAAAACGCCAGTAGACTAGGGGTACTCGAAATTTACTTAAGTTTGGCATTCCGATGATTTGGCTCGAGCCAGAAAATCACATCGACAAGTGTTACTTCTGCTAAATTAACATTGCTCTCCTCATGAAGAAGAAATGAAAATCTGTGAATTATCCTTCTCTTACGTGAGTTATCAAACCCGTAACGCACTCCGATTAAATCCTTATTCCTGTTTTCAAAAAGCTTTACTTCCAGTAACATTGCAGAACTGGATTATGATGACCCCTATGATTTCATAGATATGGACGAGAAAGAGAATGATATTAAGGAATTTTAAATATGAACAGACAGTGTTTGATCAAGACGAACTGACCGGAAATGAGGGATTTTATTTTATTAAAAGAATCAGAGGAACTATAATGCTTCGAAGGCATTAGAGAAAATTATGCAGACACATAATGTAAGTCACTTTAATTTTATAATTAATTTTATAATCTCTTATCAGTTTCGTATCAGTCTTTTTAAGGTAAGAAAAGACAAAAGTGAAGCACGAGTTGTCATCAAATTGCAGAAAGAATCAGAGTCACTGCATTTCATTCACAATCTGTAGAATTTTAATGAAAATATTTTGTCTTTCATATTTCATGTAGGTATCAATCCAGTATCTCTAAATATAACGAATTTTATAATCTCTTATCAGTTCGTTATCAGTCCTTTTTATGGTGAGAAAAGACAGAAGTAATGCAATAGTTATCATCAAATTGCAGAAAAAATTAGGGTCATTGCATTTCATTCACAATATGAAGGATTTTAATGAAAATATTTTATATTTGATATTTTATGTACGTATCAATCCAGTATCAGTAAATATAAATTTCTTCATGGTTCAAAATGCAAACATTGTATGAAGAAGTGAAGACACGTTGAAAATGACTATCAAAAAGAAAAAAAACAGGTTGTGTAAATCAACTTATGGGGTCAGTTTTTCAGTCAACCCAAGAGAATCGTTAATGAGTTTAAGACGTTAAACGATAAAACAGAATTACCAATTTATTACCTTACAATAAAAATAAATAATACAAGAAACAAATAGTGAACAACTTAAGTTATTTTTAACCTTATTTTTGACTCAATGTAAGGCGCAAGAGAGACTCAACGGAGAGGATTACTGTCTAAGGTTGTTTAATAGACGTAATTGGTGGTACAAAGTGCAGATTATGAGCATATATATATGGATAAAAGTATGAAAAGTTTACCTTTTTAATCACAAAAAGTAAACATTGCGGGGTAGTGCTTTTTATTCCAAGTGTCAAATATTTTGATACCAGGGCGTCTAAATATTTTGACATCACTGACACTAAATATTATCATCTTAGTGGCTCTAAATATTTTGATACCAGGGCTTCTATTCATTTTGATATCAGTGTTGCTAATTATTTTAGTGTCAGTGGTACTAAATATCTTGATATCAGTTGTATTAAACATTTTGATGTCAGTGGCGTTGCACATCAATGTCATTAAATGCGTTGATGTCAGTGGCTCTAAACATTTTTATGTCAGTGGAACTAACAATTTGCGGCGAATGGAGTTAATATTTTTATATCATTGGCTAAAAACATATATCAATGGCGGGAAAGATTTTCAGCGGGACTAAATATTATAATGTAAGTGGTATTATATATTTTGTTGTCAGTGTTACACCTACTGTGTACTTATCATTTGTCACAGCCACCCATGTGTGACCCAGTCGCTCGGCGGCCCTCATACTCGGCGTGATCCTTTGCTCAACGTATCAAATGTGATGGTCGGTCGGTTCTAACTGCACGAACACGTAACGGCTTTACACCAGATGCAACACATTCGACACCATCTCCGTCATTCTCGGCTAGCTTTCTATGACTTGTTTCCGAAGTAACTATTTCGATCTCAATCTTAATCTACGCATGTTGTGATTTTGATTATAGGTAGAAGAGATCAATCAGACACAGGTGCCACTAGTGCAAGGTGAGTCTAAAGTAGAGATTATAATACATGTTTAATGTAGTTTATTTGTAGAAATCCAATGTGATAATTAATTTGTTCAACGAAACAGCACCAATGTCTCGTAGCAGCTATTAAGGAATTCTTAAGGTCTTCCATATCAGAGGTTGGCAGTGGATATTCGGAGAGAGTAGGAAAACGTAGTTCTGCAGGTCTTTTCATCTGACAGGTTAGCAGTGGATATTCCGACAAAAAAACAAAAACGAAATGGCCGCCTTTATACACATCGGATCGAATATTTCAAGTCTTCTGATTGGTTAACCTTCTATGGGTGGACTATAAAATAAGTCAGCTCATTTTGGTTTGCTCACTAGTTAATAGCTACACAAAAAACTTTAACAGAGATAATGTGGCACATGTAAAAAGAAAATGAATTAAATCAAAAAGGTTCGGGTATGTTTAAGAAAGCAAATCAACTTTATTAGTCCTTTGTGTACAAGAGTGAGTTTTCTTCCCAACCCGCTTCTTCTTAGAGTAACACTTTATACTTATAGGCAAGTTCTGGTTTCCTCAGTTAACTTTGTTCAGTTTTTCTGTGTTGACTTAGTTCTGTTCTTCAGTGTAACTTGCTTGGAAGGCGAAGTCGGAGGTTCTCGTGTCGGCAGGAATCGTGGAATCTCTTAGCCAGCTCTGCGCTGCGACTCTCTTAGCTTTGAAAGTCGAGCTGCCCGAGGGCAATCGCTTATAAAAACCTGTGCGGCGTAAGACGCAACCTGGGTTCTCGGTGAATCCCCGATTATCAACAAGTGTCCTATCTTCTGGGCCAGGAAAATTAATTAGTACCCACATTGGAAAATTAATTACTTCCCAATACATTTTTCCATCCCTCGTGAGGTGCTTACCTCATTTCTATCTTCTCTAACTACATCCACCATAAGTCATTGAATAGGTTTTAGGATGAGCCAGCGTCGTTACCTGTCGACACTGAACGCTTCTATCCTTCACAGCCATATTAGTTTTATTGAGATTTGGATTTCTTCACCTCTCTTAATCTCATCTTCAGAGGTAGTTCCTGTTGAACTTCTAACCCTTTTTTTCAGTCCTCAATTCTACTTCAGGAAGTGTCTCGTCCTTCTTCTCTTTTGATTCTTCTTTCTGCTTCAAGTCCGTACCTTGGACTTCTTCATTACTCTTTGATTCAATTTCTACACCTCCTTTACTTCTTAACATTTCTCTGAGTTCCATTTCTTCTGGTTCTACTAGAGTTACCTTCCTTGTTTTCGCCTTCAGGGTTATATAGAATTTGCTTATGTTGACTACCCTGGAAACAATTACCTTTAGAAAAAGTTAACTAGGAAGATTCTAAGTAGGAAAAAGAAATACCATATATATATTTTAATTTCTTCTAAGATTAAGACTGTTGGGTGGAGAAATTAGATATATCAATGTCATATTTTAGAGGGGTACTTGTCTATATGAACGGCAGCTCCTAGATCGACACACATAATTAGTTGCAAGCCAGGAGAGGCCGGCTCGAAACGGAAAAAGAAAAGAAAGTCATCGTCAACGAAAACACCTGCAATTCCGGGCCTTTGCGAAATCACAGACACACGCATAGCAGAATAATTGAAGAAGTGTCAACAGACTGGTTATTGCTTTCAAGAATCGAGGAAGAGTTGAGGGCAATCGAGCTAGAGTTGATTGCTTAATATCTAGCGTTGCGTCTAGAATCCTCAAATCAAAATTTCTACAGTAGAGTACTTGATTTGCAGCAGCTGGTAGACACTTTATTCAACCAGTTTGGACTGGTCTGGCTCTTGTAAAGGTAGAAGATAGCCTGAAGTGTCTGTTATTTACTATAGTAGGACAGTCAACCATTTTATTTGTATCTTTAACGATGGATCGTTTGTACGAGTTTCACTTGAGGTCAGGTGTGATTTTAAGGCCCAATAGTCTATCAAGGCCCGGTATCGCCTCGAGGGGGACATCCGTCCATCGTGGCTGGGGGTAGTTCGGGGTCCGATCGGCGATGATGGAATGTAGTAAATTTGGTTTTCGAGGCATTGAATGTAACCAGCCAATTCCCCCACAATTCATACATAGCCCAGTGGATAAAAGCGTTTGTTGGATCCAGTGACTTGACACAAAAGAGTTGTGAGTTCAATACCTGGCTACTGCAGTGTTAAAAAAAACAAACTTGGGGAATTGAATTAATGGTCGATAACTGAGACATCCTGAAAAGATAAAGTGGATAAAATAAAGGGTTCACTTCGAAATTCCAGCCACCTGAAGAAGGCCGGAGCGTACAACGGTCTAAACGTCGTGAATATGGCCACAAAAATGAGGACAATAGTCCGAATAATGTAAATAGTATAAATAATCGTCATAACAAATGATCTTAGTAAGAGGTTTGCTCCGAGAAGTGACGCCTGGGGGAAGCATGTATTGACCGCTAGGGACATGGAGAACAGACCGTTAATAAATACTTTCAGGAACGTATTTGTTATGAATTATTTTATAATCGAAAAGAACCTTCCAGTGATTCCATGGCAGGAGAGCTTCTGTAGCAAAGCTTTGCGCCACTAACTCTCGAAGTCTTCAAGATACCGAGGTGTGTTTGTCGTCAAGAGCCTCACTAATCCTGTGCGTAATGGTAGGAGTTCAGCAGTGGATAGGGCCGATTGAAACTTGTACTGTTCGTCGATGAAGAGGTTGTTCTTATCTAGGTGCTCGTTGACCTTCTTGTTGATTATAGACTCAAAAAGCTTACTAGTGATATAGAGGAGACTGATGGGTCTATACTGAGAGGGGGAAGATCGTTCGACGGTATTCTGAAAGACCGGGTATACGCTTGACAACTTCCAAAAGCTTGGAAAGGATTTCTCCACCAAGTAGTGGTTGAATAACTTCACTAAGATCGGAGATAATTCCGGGTTGATATTCTTAAGGACAACCACTGGTATTTAGTCTGGATCAGTGGCTTTCATAGGTTCAGGGTTTTAAATAATAAAAATTGTGTTTTGCGAGATGTGGGCAATTGTGGAGGGAATGGCCTTTGACATCTAACGTTGAATTTGAGGCAAAGATCGAGGCGAAACAGCCACTTTACCATTTCGATTTTTCAGAATTAACGGCATCCAATTTGTTTATTTTCAACCTTGGACTGGACAGCCTGTGCGGAGTTGGACATTGGGCTTTCTAGAACTTTTTACAGCGATTGCGGGCGGTTGTGAATGAAGTTGGGGGTCAAATAACACCAATCCTTGTGAAAGATTCTGAAGTAGTGGTTCCGGATTATCTATGGCTGCAGCGCGTTCAGAGATGAACCAGGGCCGATTGTTTGGTTTTGCTGGAATGTTTTTTGGTAAATAAAATACTCTATTCCAGAATGGATCTATACTGCGACGAGGGCAGCAGTTTCGGAGGCAGCATGCTTGAAGAACGTTGAAAGATGACCTGACGTCATATACCATCAAAAGCCTACACGGTCTGCCTTCGCATAGCGAAAGATCTTTCTGTGGAACGGTAAATCTGGGGATGCCATAGGTTTGGAATCAATCTGAACACTGACTAGGTAATAGGTTGACTTGTCTAGTGGATGGGTAGTAATACTTTTGATAAGCATTTTTCAGGGCTGAAGATTAGAAAGAAGTTGAGGTTCACCTGATACACAAATTGGAACTCTAATATATACTAACACACACAAACACTCCCACACAACAAATACAATTACGAAAATATACTTAAGAGCGCAAACAAACCTTTACAACATACCATCACACTATAACACAAATAAACATAGGTCAGAATAGACGCACATTCATAAAGCCGACACTTACAAATACCACGTAACACAACAAACCAAATTTAACAACCACTATCCATGTCAAGGGACACAATCAAAATTTCCCCGAAAATCTCCACATACAATCCACACACAATCCATACAGAAACAAGAAATCCAGAAACATCTGGAAGACCCCTTATAATAACAACAGACACACTTATATAGAGGCATCTAGAAACAAGAACCCCAATTTTACCAAGAGAAACTCCCATTTGCTAGAAAACCCAAAACGTGTAGAGAGAGGTTATCTCTTGGAATGCTCTCTTGCAATGGTAAGTTTCCAAATTGGTGCCAGTATAAAAGACGAGCGTTCAAATGAAGAAATGATCCATTTTGAGACAATTTTCTTCTTGACTTGAACATTTCCCTTTTACCAGGTCCGTTTGTGTTGATTCTAATGATGTTTAATGTAAGCCATCGCCAAGTTATCATTTGCGGAGGATTCCATTCTGCTCTGGCAACTTTTGCAAACTATTTGCTGAGCATGTTAAAGTTCTTTAAGTTACGTACATAATTCTCTCTGGTAATAGTATGCACAGATCTTTTATATTAATCGACATCACTCCTTACTTTTCTCTTATTATTTTATATTTGTTTACTTTTGCCGTCAGTAAATATCAGATCATTATCAGCCAAGTAGAAGCGAGTTTTGGAAAATATTAGCAATTCTTTTTTTCTATCCTATATATTTGCATTTTTTCCTCAGATTTCCATTTTTGAATTTCAGAGATATAAATATTCTATTCAATAGGTCTGTTCATTGTCCTTTTCCTGTATTTGAATTACCGTTCCAACTCAGTCATATATACTCACTCCGAGTTAATAGTTGATCATAAATTTTAATATTATAATATACTGAGAGCGGATTAATAATTCTGCAGACTTGCAGCAGTTATTACTTGAAATTTTATTTGCAAATTTAATAAATTATTATTTATTAATTACTATTATTATTGTTTATAGTAAATTAAAATTATGTCGGAGTAAAAAATAAAGTCCATTAATTCTTTAAAAATATTTCTCGAAGAATCCATCAGGCACACTTATAAATCTTCGATTTCTATAACTATTTTCATGGGAATTCATGGGAATTGTACTTCTGTGCTTTGCACCATGGTGTATCGACTGCATGAATTTAAACTTGCGACTAGATTGGTAAATAGGTCTCAATGTTTTCCCGTTGAACTGAATAGAAGCAACAGTATGATGTTCTACTCTAAGAGTTTCTTTTCTCGTACGTGTCTCTTTTGGAATACTCTTCCAATTTCTCGATTCCCTGCCACCTATAATCTTCAAAAAGTTAAATTCAAAGCCAATCGCCATCTTCTGTCTTCCTTAACCCATTCTTTTATTGTCCATCCTCCCCACTAAAATGTTCTTATTCTCTTTCCCTCCCAGCAATCCCTTGCATCCTAGTGGTATTTTCACTTTTCTTGGAGTGAAATGATATATATTGTTGATGGATCTCCTACTTTTTACACAGATGGACTCACCCAAGGTTTACATATACTACTACCAGTGAATACCCGAACAGTCAAGTCGCTCAAGTAGTAGTAGTGGAACGTTGAGTCAATCGGTAGAATAACGTAGCGGCAAGAGTGACAGTAACGAGCACTTAGACTCAGTAAGAAGTCATACAGCGATACGTCGATACCAAAGACTTTATATATATTTGTCAACTAACCCCGCATTCCTGGAACTACTAACCTGTATTACCAGTTTGTATTATTACGTTAATACATTTATTTCCTATATTCATTCTTGGCGTTTTTTATTATTTGATACCGGATTTCATCCCGGAATCCACAACAACTTGACGAGGATATCGAACTCACACTGGAAGAAGGAAAAAAAAATTCTCCCTCGTCGACCACAACGACTTGGCGACGAGGAATTGGGACCAACACGGAAAGAAAAAAATTCTCTCTTCTCACCACAACATCTTGGGCGACAAGAATTTGCACTTCTCGGAGACTCAAAAGAAAAAATTGCCGTTTTTTGCCAGTATCCACAACATTTTGGCGACAAAGCTTTACGAGGATTAAAATACAGAAAATCGAGATTTTCGTAAGACTCTTATCATGGAGGCTTTTAAAAGTATTTTAGTAGAACTTGTAAAATACCAAACTGAACAGAAATTACAACTCTAAGAAAGACAAAATGAACAGCAATTACAATTCCAAGAAAGAATGGAAGAGAAGTGGCAAAAGCAATTACTACAAACGCAGAAGGAAAATCAAGAAAGACAAATGCAAAATGAAGAAAGACAAATGCAACTCCTGGAACTAATATTAAAGGTAGCGGGTAACAAACAACAACATATCGAAAAATAGGCGACTTTTTCCCAAGACGTAGTGTGGAATACGATAGAAACATTCAATTCCCTAGAAGAGAATAAAAATTTCGGGGATTATTTCAGTCGTTATGAAGACATCTACAAATCGATTGTCAAAACTGGACAGAAGCAAAGAAGCTACGTCTGTTACTAAGAAAATTAGGAACAGACGAATACACAAAATTTGTGGATTACATCTTGCCAAAAAAGACAAATGAGTTAACGTTTGACGAAACAGTTACATGCCTTACAGAGCTTTTCAGTCCAAAGACGTCACTATTTTACAAAAGGTGGAAATGTCTTAACCTCGTAAAGGACGAAAAGGAGGACTACTCCACGTTCGCCGCAATCGTGAACAAACATTGTGACGACTTCAAGTTGGCAGAATTAACTCCGGACAAGTGTGTTATTTTTGTACAAGGATTAGTCTCAGCTAAGGATAGTGAAATGCGCAAAAGTATGCTTTCAAAACTGCAAAATGAGCCTGGATTAACACTACAAAAATTATCAGAAGATTGCCAAAAATGCCTGAGTATAAAGAAAGACTCAAAGGATATCGAGGAGTCAGGAGTAGCACATATCCGTAAGTTAAACAAAAGTTTATGTTTTTCACCTTCACCGGAAAGAAAACAAAAATTCTATAATAATGAAAAAAGATTTTCACCCTCCACGGAAAGAAAACAAAAATTCTATAATAATGGAAAAAGTACAACATATAGGGCAAATTATGACAAAAATCAAAGCAAATATAAGCTCCCCCCATTTGCATGTTATCGATGTGGAGGACTACACTTGAATAAGGATTGTCGTTTTAAGTATAAACAATGTCTAGCGTGTGGAAAAATGGGTCACAAGGCATCCCAATGTAGGAACAGAAAATTTACTAGTAAGATAAGAACTACTAGAATGCACGACGAAGATATTATTAACATAAGAAAATACGTGGAACTTGAAATTTTAAATAAAACGATAAAAATTACAACTAGACACAGGTTCGAATCTAACGATAATTAATCTACAGACATGGAGAAAGCTTAATAGACCGACCATGATACATACGCAGAAAATAGCTAAGTCAGTTACAGGGAAGCGTATAAAATTCGAAGGAGAAGTGATCGTAAAGGTGAAATTCCGTGGAAAAACTAAAAAAAACAAGATATTCGTAATGAAAGATACAGAAAATCTGATGGGCACAGACTGGATGCAAAAGTTCGACGTATGGGATTTACCTATCAGTTCTTTTTGTAAAAAGATAAAGTGCGAACCATCAGAAGCTATAAAGTTAAAGGAAGAATTACATAATCAGTTCCCAGAAGTATTTTCGAACGGGTTGGGACGATGTAACAAATTTTCAGCTAGAATTGAAATAAAAGAAAACGTGAAACCAGTATTTAAAAAGAAGCGAAACGTGCCGTTTGCTACTATAGAAAAATCGACAAAGAATTAGAGAGACTTGAACAAACTGGGATCCTTTCAAAAATAGAGTTTAGTGAATGGGCGGCACCAGAAGTCTATGTAAAAAAGAAATCAGGAGAAATCCGTGTATGCGCAGATTTCTCTAGTGGGCTAAATAAAGCTATAAAAGACCATCATTACCCATTACCAAGCCCGGAGGAAATATTTACTAAGGTTAACGGTGGGAAGGTATTTTCGAAAATAGATTTAAGCGAGGCTTATCTGCAGATCCCAGTACAAGAAGAGAGTACGAAAATTCTATGTATTAACACGCACAAAAGACTGTACAAATTCAACAGACTATCATTTGCGGTGAAAGTTGCACCGGCAATTTTTCAACAGACAATGGATACAATTCTCATGGGCCAGAATTTTGCGACCGCTTACTTGGATGACATTCTAATTAAAAGCGTCAATGTTGAAGAGCATGCATCGCACATAAAGGAAGTTTTCAAAAGACTTCAGGACTTTGGGTTTAAAGGAAAAGGAAAAAATGTGATTTTTTCTTAAATGAAATCAAATACTTAGGTCATATAATTAATGAAAGTGGCAGAAAGCCGGATGCAGACAGGGCATCTGCGATAAAAAATATGCCTGAACCAAAAAATGTCGCAGAATTACAAAGTTTTCTTGGCCTAGCAAACTACTACGGCGAATTTATTGAAAATATGCACAGATTGAGGGCCCCCGCTCAACGAATTATTAAAAAAAGAGAACAAATGAAATTGGACAGAAGACTGTCAGAAAGCGTTTAAGGAGATAATACAAAAATTAACTTCTGATCTAGCACTAACTCATTTCGACCCAAAACTAGAAATTATTATCGCGAGTGACGCGAGCTCACACGGAGTAGGAGCTTGTATTCTAACAAAGATGTGGGATGGCGCAAAGAAACCCATAGCTAACGCATCGAGATCATTGTTAACAGCAGAGAGGAATTATTCGCAGATTGAAAAGCAAGCACTAGGCATAATATTCGCCGTAAATGGTTTTCACATATATATATGTATATATCGGAGAGAGTTTACGCTTCAAACGGACCACAAACCTCTTCTTACGATTTTTGGATCAAGAAAAGGATTACCAATCTATACAGCTAACAGACTTCTAAGATGGGGAACTACGTTACTGAACTCCAATTTCAAACTTGAGTTCTCACCATCGAAGAAAATTGGGCACGCTGATGGACTATCGCGATTAATACCTGCAAAATGCGAACTGCTGGAAGACTCGGTAATAGCGACGTTGCAAGCCGAAGATGAAATCAGTACAGTGTTATACAATACAGTAAAGGAACTACCTGTGACTTTGCTAGAGATAAGAAGAGAAGCGGAAAAGGATGAATTTATTCAGAATACCAAGAAAAAATAGAAGAAAAGGAAAGGAATTTAGCAAACAGCTTCTCAATTTGTGATCACATATTATTATATAACGAAAGAGTGGTCATACCAAAATCGTTACAAAGGCGGATTTTGAAGGATTTTCACTTAGAACACCCAGGAAAAAAACAGATGAAAGCACTTATGAGAAGTTTCGTCTACTGGATTAACATGGGCAATGATACTACGCAAATGGTGGAAAGATATAAAGGCTGTGCTGCTGCGGCAAAAGCACCACCTGCTATACAGAAACCATAACTTAAGGTGGACAGACCTTGGTCCAGAATACATGTGGATTATGGGGGACCCATAAAGGGTTATTTCTACTTAATAACAGTAGATAGTTTCAGTAAATGGCCAGAAGTTTTAGATTCAAACACCCGACGACAGAAAATACTATAAACTGTTTACATGAATTATTCGCGAGATTCAGCGTCGTAGATTGCTTGGTAACTGATAACGGCACACAATTTACCTCCAGCGACTTCAAAGAATTATGTGAGACGTACCAAGTAAAGCATATTAAGATAGCTCCGTACCACCCACGGTCTAACGGGCAAGCTGAAAGATTCGTAGACACACTAAAGAGAGTTCTAAAAAAAGCAGAGGATGTACCGACAGAAAAAGCTATGCAACAGTTTCTCCAAGTATACAGAATAACACCTAACGGGAACACACCATCTGGTCTTTCACCAGCTGAAGTGATGTTTGCCCGGAGAATACGGTCTGTGTTTGATAAGTTATTGCCGAACAAGAACAAAAACCAGCATACACCTATAGTACCCAAGAGATCATTTAAACCAGGAGAACGGGATTACTTCAGGATGTACAGGAACAATATGACTTACTGGGAACCTGGCACAATAATTAACAGACTAGGAAATGTTATGTACACAGTACAAGGCGAAAAGTTTGCCCAAAGAAAACATATTGACCAAATACAAAAAAAGACGGGTTGAGGAGCCACGCTCGTCACCTACAGAAAATGACGATTCAATGGATGCAATCTTTGAAGCTTTTGAGATTCAAAGACCACAGGAAGATACAGAATTTAGAAGGTCAAACAGGAAGAGAAATTTACAGAACCTCTGATTAGCGACCATGATCAGAACGGTGGTGTAAGTAAATGTGTGATGACGTAAGTTTGCAAAATAATTCGATCATCGGACGATTCCTCTCTCGTGTCTAAAAATTCAACACTAGCGTTCTGATCATTCTTATCACACGATAAAATCAAACCCAAAGTGCCAATTTTTAGGCATAAGGCGAAATTGCACGGACATAAAAGATTATTGGACATATACTAATAATTTCATTCGACATTATATTAAGCGCGGCTATCAAGTGTCACGACTGAAACAAATTGCGAATGAAATAGCATAAAATGAAGATAGTTTTATACCAGGACAAAACCACCAAAACGCAAAAAACAAACTCTGAAAGAATTCCATTAGTCATCAATTGGCACCGAAACTTTGCTGGAATTGCGCCAAAATATCAGCGTTTTAAAGAGATTTTTCCGAGTTGCTTGCAAAATAATTACAAATGTAAGCGCGTCCATTCTCAAAACAACATTGGAATTTCGGATTTTGTTGTACTCCCGAAAACCTTCACAGAAGAGGAAAACCCTGTGCGTTCTTCAAAAACATGTGTCAAGTTAATTTTATAACAAATTCAAAGAGAAACGTCACGATTTCTACAGACGTTGCAATTGTACTGATTCCCATTTAACATACGCCGCCCAATGCAGCAAACATGACTTGGTTTACGTGGGTTGCGCAACGGAAAAATTAAATAGAAGATTCAATGGACACAGGAATGATGTCAGACACAATAATGTGACATAAACGGAGCTTGCAGAACATTTTATTACTAACGACTATGATTTCGGCAAATATCTTTAGGTGCACATTCTGAAAAAGTATTCAGACTCTACCGATCTATCGACTCTTAAAATGCATGAGGATGATTTGTGGTTTATATAAGATTTATACTAAGCTGTTTGATTAATTCCTCTTAGAAACTAATCAACTAAAGGACAATTTCAAGATGAACAAGATCACCATAATATTGAGCTTCGTATAAATCTTATGTAACTCTCCTGTCATTCTGTTTATTCCCCTTAGCCGGGAGGTTAATAATTTGCTTAGGTAACCAACCTCATGCGTTTTAATGGTCAACAGGTGGGTAGACTCTGAATATTTTTGTAGAATGTGCACATTAAGATGTTTGTCGAAATTACAGTCGTTTGTAATAAAATGTTCTGCAAACTCCGTTTATGTCACATTGTCAAAATGTTTTGAAAATATATATATCTTCTTTGTGTTCTATTTGGTTTACAAACATTCTATATTCTTCTGAATAACCGGAAAGCTTAAGAAATATAAGAATGGTAACTTTATAAGAATGGTGACTGTTTAAGAATGGTAACTGTATGAGAATGAAAACTGTATAACAATGGTAACTGTATAAGAATGGTAACTGTATAAGTATGGTCACAATATATGTCAAGAAAACTGTTGGAATAAACTTCTGCAAATCTGTCATCTTGAATTCTTTCATTTGTAATTTTTTTGTCAGCAGGAGAATGTGTTTCTATCATCGGGCAAAAAGACGCGAAGAAGTCGCATTGGTAATGTCCATCTACAGCGCACTTATTGCGCCAAGCCAAATTATTTTTGGAATTCTTACTGACTTGTTTCACATCCCAACAAGTTACCTTCTGATGTCGTCACTGATTGGCCTGTCAGCTTTTTCTTTAGTCTTTACGTTCTGCTAATCGTTCTCTTTGTTCGTCGCGTGCGTATCAGTGTTGTGTGAGTTTGCATGTGCGTATTAAGAAAGTAAATTTCATATTTGCCTGAAGAATACGTTTTACACTTTTTATTGCGTTGATGAACAAATTCATTTACCAATCGTATCTTACGAGTTTCCAGCTGCTTTACACTTCAGACATCGCTGGTTGTCTCAGTTTTTATTAGTACAAAATTCTTTTGTTAGGACATGTGCCTTCCTTGCCAAACAGGTCACATCCGGTCTCGCTGTGGTTATGAAACCTCAAATCTTGCACTTTAAAAAAATTAATGCCTATTCTTGTTTGTTCTTTCTTATGGTTTATTGCTGAACTTTAATTTTGATAGAGGATCTACATGTGGAATAGTGTTTCTATTCGCATATTCGATGTCGAAGTCAATAGCTATAAGCTTTAGGGCCTTCTTAAAATTCTCGAAGATGTAACTTTAGGTAACTCCTTCCCGGGGTTAAAAATAAACTCTAAAGGTTTATGGTAAGATTTAAGCAGAAACTTCCTGTCTAGTAAAAATTGATGATCTTTATGTGTACTCCATATGATAGCTAACTCTTCTTTTAGTTATAGGTAACCTCAGCTCACGTTAACCTTTTAACATGGTACATTATAGGATGACCTTCTTGAGACAAAATCGCTGATACGGCACACTCACTTGTATCCGTAGTTAAAGTCACTTCTTTTTAGGGTTCAAAATTTTTACAACGGTTTTTTATAAGTTCTTTCTATAAATTACTTTTTCATTATTAATGATAAAAAGTATATATAGGGATATAGGCTGGTAACTGAAAACAGAGGCTCTACAATCACCAGTATTCCTTCTCCAATACTTCTTTAAGGCACCAAACAGCTCTATCTAAGCATTATTGTAAACTTAAAGGTAGAGGCTTCACTCCACAATTTAAATGGGATATCAAATTTTAGTTTAAAACTCCCAAAATTTTCCAGGACAGATGCAATCTATGCATACAGGAGAAGATTATAATAATTAAATATAAAAATACTGACCAATTCCTAAATCGAAAAATTGAACTTATTTTCAAGTGTCAACATATGAGCAAATTTAAAATTCCCTAAAAACATTTACATTGTGGGTATACACTTGAAGTGTTGATTCTTATCTTATATGGGTACAAACATATGTGTGTACGTTTATTCATATGTATATACGTGTATATATATAGTTATATTGCTTGTTACACATTTTTATATATAGTTCTGTAGATATATTTAATTATTTATGTGATTGTCTTGCTGATGTCTACATAATTTATAATTTTTAATATTTTATTTAATATTTTTATATTTTGTCATTATTAATAGTATTATCTTTATTATTTTTATCCTTATCAACTTTTTTTATATGCTAAATTTGTTTATTATAATTATCTAAATATATTAGTTCTATTAATTTATTTTACTATATTATTTTATTATATCATTTTATTTATGTTGGATATTATTATTATTATTTTAAAATGATAATGATTGTATTATGTGATGATGATTTCCGTCTAAAATGACGCGGCTTTATTAGAATTTTACTTACTATCTCCCTTTTTCTTCATTCCCTTACTCGGTATATTAACTTGTTCCGCCCTTTTAAGAAATTTTCTCCTAGTTCATTCTATTTATTTATTGTTGCTATTGGTTCATCAATTATTTATTCCGTCTTTCTTTTCTTTCTCTCTCTCCCCCTTCTCTCTTTTTTTCTCTCTCTCTTTTTCCTTCCCCCTGTTTATGCTGGTATAACTGTCTGTCTGTCTGTCTGTCTGAAGAGATGAATATAACAATATTCATGAAATAAATTAGAACCGACATGGATTTTTAACGTGTTTTCTTAATTTATTATTATATATATTATCTTTTTGGTGATCTGATTAATCAGCATCTGTAATTCCATTAGGAGGGTACCGGGTTGGCAGTTTCTAGGTTGCTGCATCAGACTTGTATAGTAGCGTTTAGAGAGGCTGCTCTGATGAACAGTTGCATAACATGGCAGTATCGGTAGTGCCATGCCGCGCATGGGTAGGTGCCTCGATGTGTATTTCCGGTGGGCAACCATGAGCCTAGAAAATGCTTTAGTTTTAGCCAACTTCTGGCCAGGTTGTCTCGCCATAGACGATAGATAGTGATAATTATTTTGGCCTTTTTCGACTTAAAACAAAATATTCTCATGTCAGATCCAATGAAAATATATGAGAAAAAAAGTAAACAAAAAATCATCTACCCGTCACCCGCTAACTTTTTTTCTCCAATATTCGTGGAATACGTTCCAATCTATGTAGTCTAGAACTTTTTCTTTGAAACGGTCTCCTGTTATCTTCGCATATTGCGAAACTTATTTAAATTCTTCTATAACTACCAATTAATATTCTGTTCCTGTCTATCTTCCTGTTTGTTGAAAAGATTCTAGCATACATATGCATGGCCTTGTTGTTTATATCCGGGAAAATCTTAAAATTGCAAAGGCATTGTCTGTTGAATCCCCAGATGATTCTTTCATGTGCTTTCGACTTTTGTCATTGCACTTTGTTAACTATCTCTTTTTTATCACTCTCCTTCTTCTCAGGACTGTAATATATTAGACAACATTTCTGACAATATAGAAATCACCCTCTCTCCCTCTGACTCACTCTCTCTCTCTACATTCAACTGCGAACATTTTTGAGTTTGTTGATTTTAATGCTCATCACGTCAAATGGCTTAAACATTCGAATATTGCTGATGTTGCCGGTATTCAAACTTTCAACTTTCCTGCTGCTCAGTCTTTTAGTCGAATAGTGGATCTCTCTACTCGTTTCCCACATAAATATGATCAACATTCTTCTTTACTTGGTTTGTGCCTTACCACCTCACCTAGCTCTTGTCGAGAATCACAACTTTGTACAATTCGGATCACGCAGTGGTATCTGTTGATATTTCTTGTTGCATTGTCTATGAGAAAGGAACCTTCTATTCAAAAGATATCTTTTTGCAACCAGCGTACCGATTGGGATTCATTTCATGGGTTTCTTCGAGATGCTCCTTGGACTGAGATTCTTAACCTTCCTATTGAAAATTGTACAAAAGAGATTTCTTCTTTTGTTTCTTTTCATAAATAGCATGTGAAACGACAATCTTCTTGGTTCAAATCGGTTTGTTCAGCCGTTACAGACTCCACAGAATTCAACTTTTCCGGTTGTTCGAGCGTTATAGTTCCCATCACAATAGAAGAGCATATTTGGCTATGCTTGTAATAATTTTAAACATGTCCTCAAAGATGCCAAGTCTTCATTTGTTGATAGAATGGGGAACAATATAGCCTCTAATAAGTTTCGCTCTCGTGACTACTGGCGGCTCTGTAACAGTGTCTTTTATTCCTTCTCTTTACACTCAATTGGAGCCGTTAACAATTACTGATAAAGCCAAATGCCTGGCATAATTATTTACTCGGGTCTTAAAAGTAAGTCTGATCGGTTCGATAAGTTGAAATTCACAGCTGATCTAAAAGATGACTTCCATTCTTTTGTTAACTGGGGCAAGGAATGGCTTATTAATTTCAACGCCTGCAAAACGAAAGTGCTCTCTAGAGAACACTTTCTGCATAATGCATAAATACGTTTCCTGTATTTAGTTTGCAAAAATAATTTTTCTTATCTCTTCATAAAATAAAAATGTTTTTCTCTTATGTAGAGCCTTCTTAATTTTAAGGATCATGCGAACAGCAGTATTTTATCTCCCCTAATCTAGTGGCTGCAACGTTTTTAATAATAGAATAACACAACTCCTGGAGTTTGTCTATTCTATAAAGAATAAATGTAATTATTGCCCTTCAGGTGTGAAACTGAACCTTGCTATCCACATTTATTTATCACGTTGTTGTTTTGATTTTCTATGGACCAACATTAGCCTGAATATGAGGAATATTTTCAAATAGCTTCTTTGTTTCTTCCTTTTACTAAAGGTTCACCCAGTACAAGGCCCATTTCCAACATTTCTAGATTGAACCAGTGAATATCAAAGACGAATAGAGTTGTATCAAAAGTAGAATTTATATCCAATTAGCAATTTGGGTCAGGGGATATTGTGCACGAATTCAAAGCATAACACATTCTTTCTGTTTCTTTTGACAGCTTTTTCAAATTCTTTCTTTTATCTCTTCATAAAATAGAAAGGCTTTTTTTTATTTAGAGTATTCTGAACTTTAAGGATCATTCGAACAGTAGTTGAATTCTCAACCCTAATCTAGTGGATATAGCGTCTTTAATAGAAGAAGAACATGACTCCAAACATCCCTTTTACCATTCTTTGGCAGAGGGTAAGAGAAGTTTTCTGAGAAATGAGAAAGTGATGAAAACAACAAATGAAGATAAGATATGGTTGAGATAAATAATATATTTTTAAAAAATTTCTCCTTGATTTAAAAGTTTCGATCGTTTGCTCGTCTCGGGGTATCGTATATCTGCTGTGGAAAACTGAGAGTTCGTTTCCAATATAACACAAGATAGACACCTGGAGAAAAATCAACACGCATATGCAATCGAGTGAGATAAAAATCATGGAGAAAATATTCCACGAATTATTGCATTGGAGTAATCGAAACTTAGTCTCAGCTGTTGTCGGTTTCGCTGTTGATGAAAGCAACTTGGTGTCGCTGTTCTGCATATTCGTATAGATTACTGTAATCAGTTAAGCTTACTTGGAATGGGAGTCCGTCGCTAATGCCAGCCAGGTTTGATCTACCTTCGTGGGTTAAATCACCATTGTCAGTGGCTCAGAAATGGCTACCGTTAAAACTACGTGGGCCTTTTATGATTAGTCAGAAAAATGTTTTATGACTTTGGTATTTTGAGCGGTATTCCGGAATCATGGTTTGTTTATTGTTGTGTGAGCAGAGGATGTCGAGTTGAAATCTTTGAAATGTTTTTCGGACAGGATACGACAGAGTGAAGAAAGATAAAATATTTCTGTGAGGAATAATTGTCACCTTTGAGGTATTTGTATATCAAAAGTGTCATAATTGACATTCATTCCTTCTTGTCCTTCAGGAGGACTGCTGTCGGCATCGTCCGACATGCGTTTCCTGATTTGGTTTAAATGTCTCTTGTGCGTAAACTGTGGACCTTTTATTATGTAAACCATATTTCCTATCCTTTTTTTCAATTGTACCCATTTCCCAGAAAGATTTATTATCCCGAAACGTCCAGAAAAAAACACAGACCTGATTTTACGTGCAAACATTACCTCGGCTGTAGGTAATGATGATGGTGTATTGTTGTTGGGCGTAATTCTATACACCTGAAGGAACTGTTGTAGGGCTTTTTCTGTGGGTGTGTTTCTAACTTTCTTCAGGGCTCTTTTTAGTGTATTAATGAAGCGCTGAATCTGTCCGTTGGACCTTGGGTGATATGGAGCGATCGTAATATGATCTGGAAAGTCTCTTAAAATCCTTAAAATCGCCCGAGGTAAATTGTATTCTATTATTGGACTACACAATCAACTACCCCAATTCTGGCGAACAGTTTGAGAAGGAAATTGATTGTAACTTCTGTAGTGGGTTTTCTACATCTAAGAATTTCGGGCCATTTTGAAAAACTATCTTCTACGATGAGATAGTAGGATCCGTCTTGCGGACCCGCAAAGTTCACATGTATTCGGGACCATGGTCGGTCCGTTTTAGGCCAAGGATTATATTTGATTGGGGGTGCCTTAACTGCCAAGGCACATCCTTTACAGGATTTTACCATGTTTCCGATATCCTTGTCCATGTTCTGCCAGTACACATAACTGCGCATAAGGATTTTCATCTCTGGATGGCCGACATGGAACCCTTTCAAAATTCTTTTTTGCAGCCTTGTGGGAATGACGACTTGCTCACTATATAGTAGTACTTCGTCGCATAGGGAGAAAATATCTGAAGTTTTTTGGTCCTTTTCAAGCATTTTGATTTTGGTTTGCCTGATAAACTCATCGTTTAGGGCTTCTCGTTTGACTTGGTCGAGAGTTACATGGAATTCCCTTACTGTGTTGCATAATGTGGTTTGAATTTTTCCTTATGTTCGAAGAGAAGCAGTCACAGAATCTTCAAGAGGTTCCCTATATTTCGGGATTAATCTGGATAGTCCGTCGGCATGGCAGAGTTGTTTTAGACGGTAGGAATTCTATCTTGAAATTATAATTTAAAAGAATTGTCCCCATCTCAGTCGTCTATTTACTGTATGTACAGGTAGACCTTTTATAGAACCGAAAATGATAAGTAATGGTTTATGGTCCGTCTGCAATGTAAAGTGTCTACCGTGAATGTAGCGGTGAAACTTCGTTACTGCGAAAATAATCCCTAACGACTTTTTCTCAATTTGGGAGTAGTTCTCTGCAGGAAGAGGTGTTCTCGACGCGTGAGAAACTGGTTTTTGAGATCCATCTGACATCTTGTGTAGTATACATGCTCCAATGCTATACGAGCTGGCATCGATAGCAACTATAATGTCCAGGTCTGGGTTATAGTGGATGAGAAACAAGTCCGGCGTCAAGACTTCTTTTATTTTATCGAATGCTTCCTAGCATTCATGTGTCCACTCCCAGTCCTTGTCTTTTTTCAAAAGTTCGTTTCGAGGAGCACGTAAGTTGTGCATATTAGGTATAAACACTTGGTAGTAGTTTGTCAATTCTAAAATAATTTGTAATGCAGAGACGTTTTCGGGAGCTGGCATGTCCTTGATAGCAGTAGCCAATTCTGGGTTTGGTCTTCTGCCATCTTTGTCGATAATGTACCCCAAGTATTTATAAAGAAGTCGCATTTTGATTATTCTTTCAATTTGAACCCGTACTCTTGAATTCTTGAGAAGACTTTATGAACATGTTCCTTGTGTTGTTCTACATTTTGGATGTTTATTAACATGTCCAAATGTGCAACCGCAAAGTCAAGACCGCTCAGCATAGTGTCCATTGCTTGTTGGAAGATTGCCGGCGCGACCTTGATTCCGAAATGTAGGCGTTGGAATTTGTACAAACCACGATGGGTGTTGACACAGAGCAACTTAGAACATTCTTCCTCTACCGGTATTTGAAGATATGTGTAACTGAGCTTGATTTTTGAAAAAAAAATTCCTCCATTTAGTTTCGCGAAAATTTATTCCGGGCTTGGTAAAGGATAGTGATAGTCTTTGAGTACAGCATTAAGCCCCGTCGAGAAATCGGCGCAAACCCGGATCTCTTTTGACTTCTATTTCACATAGACGGTCGGTGAATCCCATCGACTGTATTCAATTTTTGACAAGACCCCGGTTCTTTCTAGTCTTTCAAGTTCGCCATTTATTTGTGGTAAAGAGACGAAAGGCACATTTCTTTTCTTCTTAAGCACTGGCTGGATGTCACTTTCAACTCGAATTTTGCCGTCATCTTATTACACCGACTAAGGCCATCAGAAAGAAACTCCTGTTAAAAGTTTCCTTTAAATCGTTTATTAAATTTTCTGCCACGGTACTTAGGTTTTCGAGTTTTTGGCAAAATGAATTAATTTGCATGTCCCACAACTTAAATTTCTCCATCCAGTCGGTGCCAAATAAATTTTCTGTATTCTTTAATACGTACATTTTAAGTTTTAACGTCCTTCCATGCAAAGTTACATTTGTGATAAGTTCTCCCTCAAACTTGATTTTTCCCCTGTCACGGACATGATCATTTTATTATCATGGTTGGTTTTTCCAAATTTTTCTAAGTGTGTAGATTTATGATCGTCAAATCTGATCCAGAATCCAACTGTAATTTGATATTTTTATTTAGGATTTGTTCTTGCACATATGTCATAATGTTTAACCCATCTTGTTCATCCGATTTTGTGTTTTTTACGCAGCTATTAACCTTTTTCTCGCTTGTCAGTGTGATCTCTTGTGCCCGATACGGCTACAAGTATTCCGGTAAGAGAAAAACTTATACCAGTGTAGTGATCCACAACCGGAACATGGGTTAGGAGGCAAGTTGTCTTGTTTCTTTTGGGACAGGTTTGACTTAGAGGGAGAATTAGATTGTTTTGTTTTTCGACGTAACTTTCTTATGTGTACTATGCCGGATTCCTCGATATTTTTCGAATCCTAGCGTACGCTTACGAATCTCTGACAGTCATTCGCTATTTGTCGGAGAGTAAGGTTTGACTCGTTTTCCAATTTGTTCGGAACTCTATGTCTAATTTCAGCGTCTTTAGATGAAACGAGTCCCTGAACAAATATCAGACACTTGAAATTATTCGAACTCAATACTGACAGTTTAAAATCGTCACAATGCTTGTTCACGACATACGCGAATATAGTGTAATCTTCACTATCCTTTCTGGTTAAATTCATACACTTCCATCTCTTATGAAAAAGTGATGTTTTACGACTAAAAGGTTCTGTAAGAAGTTTAACCGCTTCGGTAAATGTCAGTTCGCTTGTTTTTCGGGGTAAAATATAGTTCACAAATTTGGTCTGCTCCATGGTGCCTAGTTTTGGAAGTAGTAGGCAAACCTTCTTAGAGTCTGCCCAATTTTCACAATCTATAGCGTATAAATCCTCGTAGCTACTAAAATAGGAAGCGAAAGTTATATCCTCGTCCGGAGAATATGTAAAATTGTCTATTGCGCCCTAGATCGTGTTTTGTGAGAACGCATTTTCGTTTTCACTAATTTGTCCCCTGTTTGTCAGTTAAAGCAAGTTTCTTTGCTCTTGTTGAGTTTGAAGTAGAATTTCTTCAATTTTTTGTTGTCTGATTTCCGTTTTTGTTTTTAATGCGAGCCTTTCTTCTTCAATTCGCTTTTGAAGTTCAAGCTTTCCTTTACAGTTTGCTTTTGAATTTCAAGCCGTTCTTATTCAGTCTTCTACGGTGAAATTTTTGTAATAGTGAGCCCATTCAAGTCTCTTGGCATTGTTGGCTTTGCTTATTAGCGGCTTAAACCTTCGTGTACAAGATTTGTAGCCTTGTTCTAACAGCCACCCACGGACTGTTGAAGAAGCAAGACTAACACCTTGCTCTTCGCTTAGACTGGCTGCAATTTCTTGGCTAGTTATAGTCCTATTCTTAGCAACTTCTCTCTTGATTAACCTGCCAGTTCTATCATCAATAATAGATGCCTTAAGAGGTTCTGATGCGTGTTTGTACCCTTTCATCTGGTTAATGACTTGAGTGGCGATTTCAAGCTGTTTTTATACTGTGCGAGGCTTTCTGGAATATTCTGGAATACTCTAGATTTAATTTAAGCTGTTCTAGAATTCTCTAGAATATTGTTCTGAGTGAATTGTAAAATAGTTTTCAATATTTTGTCAAAAGCTCTTTAAATTTACCAGTTTAATCATTAGAATGCGATATCTGAGTCACTTTTTTTGCACACAGCTTTTTCTTGAATCTCATTTATATCCAAATTTATAATTATCAATAGAATACCTTAGGGTGAATAAAATTTTTCCTATGTAGTCGGGAAGGGGTCTTTATATTAGTAAGATTCAAAATTATTTTAACCCCAATAACAATAGACAAAAAATATTTTTAGTAAAAAATCAGGTGAGTCACTTTTATCGAACAGCACTGCATGTAAGCGTATAATGAATCTAGTTTGTCTATAACTGATTCAGATGATAATGTATATTCGTATGTGTCTGTGTATGTGTATCAATGTATTTATCCATTTATCTAATTTTCTATAAATAAAAATAAAGTTGATTACATTTTTTAAAGTAATATTTCAATAAATTTAATTTAAATTTAATTTTATATCCTTTCTTGTTAAATGTAATTACTTTTCCGACATTTTAATATTATAAACGCGTTTATTAATAAAGTAGTAACAACTGTGATTGGAATTGGAATTTTCTATTCAAACTATTTCCGATATGAAATAAGTTTAGAAAACAAATAAAATATAATTCATCTGCCTTACTTATTCTTATCATGTTTCTTTTATCGTTTTCAAGGCAATCTTTATAGGTCAGAAACTGTGAGGAAGTTAGTGTCACTGCACTTAGTGTTAATAATAAAAATGTGTAATACAAATCAGCAGGAGCTTGTTATCAGCAGAATTCTGGTTTGCCACTTTTCGAATGTTATATTTGTTATTAAAACAGAACAGTCAGGAGATAGTCTCTCTTTAGCTGACGAGAAATCGTCTTTAACGACGATGACAAGAAAACCGTTCTGTTGTTAAAAGACTGACTTCAAAGAGAAATTCTACCGTTTTTGGGTGTTGTGAAGGAATTGAGAATATAACAGTCTGAAAGGTAGAATTTCTAATAATTCCAAAGACAGGCGAAATTTGGATACAAGTCTTCCTTATCTATCAGCATGTGAGTTGCAGCTCGGTACATTTACAAAGCTATAAATAGCTGAGCAAAATTGCATGGTGTTTTGCTACTGAACTAAGAAGAAGTATATCTTGCAGGTAAGTCTATCTGTTATCCATCCGACTGTTAGCAGGCGAGATGTTTTTTCTATTTAATAGAATCGTGTGTAACTTTTGAGTTCTCATTGCCAATTCTTTGATATTTTGTGTTTATACTTAAAAAATACAATACATACTTGTAATAACCTTTTACTGTTGGTGAGTAGCGATTGCATTATTTCT